>CM039306.1:84760071-84864571 GCA_022316695.1 Camellia oleifera | reverse complement strand
AATGACTAACGCAGGTATTACTTTAACCATGCGTAATTGTTTCATGGGAATTTGTGTGTGAATCATATGTTTCTTAACTTGATGCAGATTGTGGATATATTAGTTGGGTAATTTGAATTGTTAGGATTATGACCCCAGGTTAACGAAATCTTGTGAACAGTGGGAATTTGTCAGGTTAAACCTTTGCACCGTATTGTGAAAATCTAATATGAACTGTTAAGTATGAACTTTTAAACTATGCTAGAACTGTTGAATGTGGGAACGTATTATGATTGACTGTAACTGGGAAATCTGTATGACCATGACTAGAATTGAACCGTTATATATCGACTGATATCATCAAATGACTTGACCCGTGATCTCGAATTGTGTATAAGAATCAGTTACGTAAGGAATTGCTGAAATTGAGAATCTATGTCAGTTGGGAAGAATGAACTTCTACTTATGAATTCGTGAACGAATGTTTATATGATAACTGATCTTAGACGCGTATCTGTATACGTATATATGTCCTCGCTTGTGAACCTATTACAACGGATGGGATTGAATTGTGATTAATGAACATTTTGAGACCTACTAGCTAATATGAACTATCGTGATTGACCTGTTGAACTGTGCTTAAACTGTTAAATATGGAACATGTTGAATTCACATATACCTATACCTTTGCATGGAATGTTGGTTAATCGAACTCGACACACTGCATTTGTATCTAGATTGAATAGACTTATGACTTGTTGCCTTAATCGTCATAACTGGAGAAACTGTTTTGTGTTCACCGGTACATAGAATTTGTGAATCTGTATCGGGAAGGTTGTTAGACTTTGGACATGTACATATATGGCTATACCTTTGCTTGGAATGATTGATATGATATTTGTTTTGATAATTTGACCATTGGAATTTTGACTCTGGGATTGTATGACTAAGTAAAAACCCCATATGATGACCTCTGAACTGTGGACTGTGATTGTTGAACAATGACTAGATTGTTGACTAGACCAGTGAACCTATGCTTTAATGACTGTATAACCAATCTGAAACTTCTGTATAACGGTCTGCTGTTGTATACCTTGTGCTTACATGAACGCAGTTGGGAAATTGTTCTACTGACTGTGATGTTTACTTTTGATATGAACAATTATATACCTATGCACCCACATGTGAACTTACTTGGAGAATGGAACATTGTATATGACCTGAACTCTTTGATTTGAACTACTGTGATTCATAACTCTGCTGTGATTTGAGAACCGAGAAACTTAGAACAACCGTAAAACTACTGACTATACACCTAAGCGAATGGAGTATGAACTATAGAAGTGATGTACCTCGTCGGAGAGTGATAAGGAAAGAACCTTTACCTTATCTAATCTAATAGAACCGTGGTTTGATGAGACCTTTGTTTGATTAATAGAACTTCTGTTTGATGGCTCATGCTTGAACTATTCTTTGATAAGGCTGGGTAGAACTTCATCTGAAACGGTTGGGTAGAACTTTTATTGATTTGACTTGAGGAGACCCTTATTGAGAGCTACTATATGATTTGATTACGTTATGGGGGATTGTAAACTACTTATGACTGAATGGCAGGACTGTGCTGCTAAGGGAATTAACCAAATAAAAATTTGGATTGATCTTGAACACTTAGAAAAAAAAAAAAAAAAATGTGAACCGTCGCTAGCAGACTATGTGACTATGAAATCTGGTACCTTATGCTTGGGAGATATGGGAATACCGTATGTATGACATGTGATTAATTACCTGGTATTACCGTTTGACCATGAACCTGCTTGACTAGAGAATGATTGTTTTGGTGTTACTATACTTCAGAACTGATGAGATTTGTTGACAACAGACTGGTTTGATTATAAACTTTGACTGTTTGGGGGTATATGTAATCAATATGACCGCTTCCGTATCAACACATAGTATGATTGAATCTGTGAAAACTGAGACTGGAGGAAAGTATATGAATGGTTACTTCGGAATTTCGTTTATTGATAACTTGTACGAAATTACCTTGTACTCCGGATAACTTCAGAATGACTTGGACTGACTGTGATGGAATACCGAACTGAGAACCAAATTGAACAAGACCGAATGATTGACTCAGAAATTAATAAATCGAATTTCTGTAACTTAACAAGGAAAATTACTTATGAAAATGAGATTAGTATAATCTATAGCCCCGATAAGTGCTTGATATGTGTAATGCGTGTAATAATGCAGTAAAGTTGTGTGCAACAATATTTATGTTCTATGTCATGAAAGAAGTTTTGCTTTCTGAAATGTTATATGTTGCATACTACATGACTGTTCAATTCTCTGAAAAGTTTTGTGGCACCCTTAGCTCTTATGGCCCTTGCTTGGGGGTAAGAATACCGTAGCCGATGGCCCTTGCTTGGGGGTAACAATACCATGCCTATGTATGTGGTCTTCGGACCTACCTGTTGTGGTCTTTAGACCTACCTGATCTGATAGCTAATGGGTGTACCACGTTTGACCTTGTGCGAAATCCGAACATTTATACGTATATGAATCAGTATCTGTTCTGTTATGCTTATGTGTTCAGTTCGGCTCTGTTAATGCTAATGAATGCACCATGTATGCTTGAGCAAGTAATGTGATATCCATGTATGATCTGGACAAGAATATGAAAATGAGCATGTATCTAAATCTATTCTAGACTGAAATTTGAATGGGTATAAGACTCTGTGTTAATACGACACTTAACTTCGGTATATGATTATGATTCTGTCTTGAATTATAAGCCTATTGTGAACAAGGTTATGTTTCTGTCTTGTAAAGAGTTGGAATTGTTTCCTGATATAAGATAACTCGAGTTTGGGGACCAAACTCTTTTAAGGGGGGAAGACTGTAATAACCCCGACCCGTGATTAGCTATTAATCGGTATTTAAGGATGCTACTGAATGGATTAAAATGAATTATGGGATTAATATGTAATCTGCATGATAATTGGCTTTCTATCTGTCACTTATAAAAATATCTGTTTAGAATTCCGCTTTAAAATGAAAATTGAAAGCCTTATCGGCATCCAAACCCGGAATTGGTTGTACCATTGTGTTATTTGGAATTTTTAGAACCTTATGGCATATTTAATCAAAATGTGATTTGGTATGATTAAATTAAATCAAATAAGCTAATTAAAGAGTTAGATTTATTTACCGTTTTTCCACCTAGTGGCCCATTCCATACAAAACACATTTGAGCCTTCTTTTATTCAACAAAACATTTCATCAGCCTTTGAGTGAGTGGAAAAATCTGGAGGAAACATTTTAGAGAGAGGAGGAGAGCCATTCTAGAGAGAGAGGGGAGAAATTGAAGAAGAAATACAAGGATTTGCATGCACTCTTCAAGATTAAGCAAGAACTTAGCAAGAACAAGACTTAAGGTAGAATTTTCATCCTTTCATTCATGTATTTCAGTGTTATCTTGCATGATTCATGGAGGTTATAAGCTTAGATGTGTACATTGAGCTTAAAATGTTGAAGTGAGAGTCAATCCATGCATGTATGCATAAATTTCCATGTTTTGAGTTTGAAATCTAAGATTTCTTCCATGCATGTGTTAATTTCACTCACATTTTGGTCATTCATCTTGTTTTCCCTTAAAATATCAAGTTTAATTATGTTTTGGAGGGTTTGAACTCAAAGAAGCCTATGCATGTTGTGTTCATAACATTTTTGAGGTTTAAGTTAAAATTGTGAGTTTTTTAACAAACTCTTGGGCCATGATTTTATCAAATAATCTTTGATTCAACATGTTTTACAAGTTTACTTTGTTATTCCAAGTTTTGGGGCCCAAGTGATGAGTTTTGGAGGTTTAAATTCGAGTTTTGAAGTTGGAGGTGCAATCTGGAAATTCCAGATTTTGCAGCCTCACTCGAGCGAAGGGGTTCTCGCTCGAGCGACCACTCTGAGATCGTGTACCTCGCTCGAGCGACCAAAAGTCCGCTCGAGCGTAAATTTCGAGCTCCCAGAATTTTGCATCATTTACAGATCGCTCGAGCGAAGGAATGTGCACTCGAGCGACCAGTCACATTTTTGCATACTCGCTCGAGCGAGGAAAGCTTCGCTCGAGCGAGAACTTAAAATTCTGAAATTTTGCCTAAGTGTTCCAAAACATGTTTTGACATGCTCATTGCATCTTAAGCATTCCTAAGCCTTAATTAAGCCATAATAATGAGGTTATGGGCTAGAAACACACACTAAGAAAAGAGTGTAACAAGATATTGAATGGCAAGTGTGTGTGTGTGACTTGAGCATTGTAATAAGAATGAACCACATTAAGAGATTGTAAGGGTGTGTGTGTTCTAAGCCATGTGATAAGAATAAACATGAACCAACGTGATGTAAGCTAAGCCTTAATGGCCACATGAATAAGTAATGATAAGATTCGTTGGTGCTATGTATTTTGTGATTGTAGGTCAACGTCCGAGAAGTGATTGACCATCTACGGAACCACTGTGAGTAACGTTATCGTAAAGATACGTTTATATGAAACTATGTTCCAAATGATATAAGATATGCTATGATTTCTGAAATGATATATGTTTCTATGAACGAATATTCCAAGTTTGAAATCTATTATGGCATCCATAGATAGTCCCAAGTCATGGGGGACGGCATGAAAATGCAGGTCCATGACATTTATGAGATCTCGTTAGCCACTTCATTGTGGTGATATGTGTTTAACCGGTGTCCGGGACCGGTTACTCTAGTCGTAAGACGTTATGTGATATGTGATATGCTCTATGGAATATGCCATTATTATGTTCTGATATGAGATGACTATGATTATGCTATGATCTGTTTTATACGTATGAAATGTTCGGAATTCGTTCACTAACCCCTTTACCTTAATGTT
The DNA here is from genome assembly GCA_022316695.1 of Camellia oleifera. Taxonomy (NCBI): domain Eukaryota; kingdom Viridiplantae; phylum Streptophyta; class Magnoliopsida; order Ericales; family Theaceae; genus Camellia; species Camellia oleifera. The sequence continues at coordinate 84,859,680 of CM039306.1, read as the reverse complement.
ATTCACTGGGCTTTAGCTCACTGTTTGTATATATATATTATAGGTGAGCATTCTGGAGTGCAAGCCCGAAGGTTTTGTGGGGGTCTGTGTTTCTGTTGTCAGCCAGCCTTTGTACCTCACGCAGAGGTTCCCGAAGTGTCTTGGGTTCAAGTGTTGATTAATTCTGTTTATGCATGGGACTTTATTTTATTTATGTTGTCTGTACAGAAGATACTGTAATGTGTGTGGTATAATATAATGTATGGTTGACTTATAGTTATGTATATAAAGTTTTTAAAATATTCTGTTTCATATAAGTCAGCACAGCTCATTGGACAACTATAATTATGTATTTGCTTCCGCTAGCCCCTTATCATATGCTTATCTGTTCAGAGGCCGTAGGTAATCCATGGATTACTGGCCGGTTACAATACTAAACCTATAGGGGCGGGTTTGGGTCGTGACAGTAAGATAGACGTTCAAGAAAGGCAACATGATGGGAGACATAAAGACGACGGGAAACAAGGTCGTAACACCGATAACCTTTCTAAGTAGGACTATAACCGAAAAAGACACAGAGGACAGACCGGACACTAAGTTTGGTCCAATCTTTGCGGGGAAGAAGAACAAAACAAGCAAACCCAAACACACGAAGGAGGGAATAGTTAGAAATTTGGGAGAACAATGCCTCATAAGGAGACCGACCAGATAGAAGGGGAGTAGGCATACGGTTGAGAAGAAAAGCAGCAGTAAGAACTGTCTCCCCCCAGAATGGAGCCGGAACTGAGGTAGAGAGAAGAAGAGACCTAACGGTCTCAAGAAGATGACAGTGTTTACGTTCGGCTTAACCATTTTGGGCAGGTGTATCTATACAGGAAGTTTGGTGAATGGTACCCAAATTGGCCAAATACTCACAGAATTCATTTTTAAAATATTCCTCACCCAAGTTAGACCGTAACACTTTAATTGCAGACCCAAATTGAGTAGTAATCATAGACTGAAAAGTACGATATATCTGATAGAAATCAAACTTATGAGTCATAAGATAAACCCAAGTGTAATAGGTGCTGTCATCAACAAATGACACATAGTATGCAGAACCCCCTTTGGTAAAAACAGGAGAAGGGCCCCAAACATCATTATGAACTAAAGAAAACAGTGTATCAGATATAGAAGTACTTTTACGAAAAGGTAAGGCTATTATTTTGGCAAGTTTACACCCCCGACATTTAGTAAGTTCACTAGGAGAAACTTTACCCAAAATACCTGACTGAGCTAAAGACCGTAAGCGGTCAGCGGACAAATGCCCTAATCGATAATGCCATAAGTAGAAAGCACTAGACAGAGAATCTAACTGAAAAGAGGAAAAGGCAGTCAAAGAGGTTGCTATAGGCAGATGCAAGCTCTCCACTACATAGAGGTCTCCAATTCTACGGCCAGTCCCAATCTGCTGCTTAGACATTCGATCCTGTACAGAACAGATAGTAGAAGAAAAGATAACATCAAAACCAGCAGCATCAAGTTGACTGATAAAAAATAAACTGACAGATAACTGAGAAACATAAAGGACAGATGGAATAGAGACAGTAGACATAGCAGACGGTAGGACAGACCCAACAGATACAACAGACATACCAGATCCATTAGCAGCATCGACAGTAATAGGAAAGGGAAGAGGAGTACAATTTTGAAGTAAGGAGAGATGGGGAGTCATATGATGAGAAGCACCAGAGTCAAAAATCCAAACAGACGAAGAAATACCTGAAGAAGAACCAAGCAAACCTGAATGAAGAGAGGAAACAATAAAGGCAAATGTGGATGGCTAAAAGGTAGAAAATATATGCTGGAGCTGACTAATCTGAGCAGTTAAGGAATCCAAGTTAGGATCAGGAGCTGGAGCGGATGTAGTGTACGCAGCGGGAGAAGCCCATAATTGATTCTGAAACTGCTGAAAAGATGTGACAGACAGACATCTCTTCTTGGGACAATGGTACTTCCAATGGCCTTTCTGATGGCAGAAAGCACACTCATCAGAAGCCAGAGACATTACAGTAATCAGAAAACTGAGAGGTTCACGTATAATCAAACAAAATAGCCAAACCAAGAGTTTAAGTGTAATACTCAAAATCTGAAGGGGCAAAGTGTAATAACTCAAAATATATGAGGGGTCAAATTGTAATAACCCAACAACTAGCACAGATGGGTCAAAGACTTGGTGGGTTGAAATTAGATATCAACCACGAAGAAAGAGATCACCATTAAAAGACCAAAGCAAACTAGCAAACTCAGAGAGAGGGAGACCACCGATTGAAGTCAAGAGAAGTCGAAAGAGACAAATGGAAGTCGAGAGAATCAGAAGGAGAGAGGCAGATTGAGCTGTGAGGAGTCGAAGCACTGCAACCACGTCAAATAGATGGGTCGACCAGATGGGTCACCCAAGTTAACCAGAAAGAAGAGGAACCACTTCAAAGGTCGAGAGAGCAAAGAGACGAACCAGAGGTCGACTAGATAGGTCACGAGAGGAACCAGACCTAGACATGGTAAAGAGACGAACAAACGACCCACGAAGCAAGGAGCTTCGATTGACAACCAGGTCTGTGAGAGAGATGGATCGCGAACCAGTTTGAACCAACAACGCGCAATTCTGGTGACAGAAGACCGTGATTCCGACGATTACCCAACAAAGCCCAAATCAGACGACTGGATTAGAGAGGATCTCTGACACTCTTCAACAGATGATGTAGGGTTTCGTGACTTGCTTTGATACCATGTAAGATTTCTGAAAGCTTTTCTGTATATTTCATTGTATCAAAGATTATAATCAGACCTTAGATTATATAGCCCTAAATCCTAAACCAAAAAGGAAAATACAAATGCAATTATAATTATGTCTCTAACAGGACTCAAACACAATCATGCCTCTAATAGGACTCTAATTTGTACAAAACACACAATAATATATTCTATATTCTCACAGTATTGACGTAGCATTTCCCTTGTTTGTAGCATTGTTGTTTTCTTTGTCATCCAAGTCAAGTCCATAATAATATCTCAATTTTTTTTTTATAAATTAATCTTTATACAGCAAAGGTGATCTCAATTTGGATTTGGGATTTGTTTCATTTTTAGTTCCTTCTTCTTCTTTTTTCAATTATTTTTTATATAAATTTTCTAAGTTCATGCTTGTGCACAATGAGAGCAACTCACATTCTGACTTTGTTTGAATGGGAAATAGTATCCTATAAAACATACAAAAAAATTAACTTCAGAACTTGACTTTGATTGAATGGAAAATAATAGTGTGTTATCTTATCTGTTTTTATATATTTATAGTAAACTAAAAATCATTCAAAACATAATTTAGGAAGATGCATATATTTTAAATCTAATTGTGCTTTGTTAATGATTTGGTTTTGAAAGTTTGTAAACTTAATCTAGACTTGGTTGTTTTGTTTGGCTCAGTACTTTGAAGTTTAGTTCCAAGAGATGCATTTCGTCAAACAATTAGAAATCATACCTGTTTTCCTATAATTTCTTGGCAACCAAATGGAAGTCTACTCTCCACTATTACAAAATTGTTTTATTATGAGTTATATGAGTTCAGGTTGGGAAAGCTGGTGCAGTGAAATGGAAAGCAATTTCTAAATCTGTACTTTCACTTGCGAGCAACAACTAAAATGAATTTTGAAAGTTGTGCTCAAAATTATTATGTTAAATTGTTTTGAATCACAGTAATCCATATTGAGGTACTCCACGTTTAGCTGATTAGTCCATTTCTGTTGAAAATGTCGTAGTTTATTTTTTTGGCTGATATTACATCCTTAGAACTGATTTTATTTTTATGTTTTATTATTTATTTTGTTTGTTTTGTGTTTTTTGAATCATATGCTTACTAACTGCTATTTTCTTGTTGCATATTGGAGAAAGCTCCTTAGGTGGCAAAGCCTACGAAGAAGAAGGCAGAGTAGGAGAAAGCAATGGAAGAGTTTAACAGCAAACTCGTAACATTTTTATCACCGTTTTATATCATCATTGTTAATTTCACTTCCTGAATGCTATGAAGTTTTTCACCAAGTTTTGTGCTTATTTTGATTCTCTGTTTTTTCCTACATTTTTTTATTTTTATTTTTTATTTTTTTTGAATTATTAGAATGGCAATGGAGAATTAAAGCCTACTGAATCTGGCAAATCACATTTTGAGATCCACGATGATGCTGAGCAGGAAGTCTTCTTAGGTATGGCTTTTAATCAATTTCCAGTGGTGCGTGTGTGTGTGTGAGAGAGAGAGAGAGAGAGAATCTTTTTGTGCATAAGAACTAGGAATATTGCTTAATCTATGGATGGTTCATCATAAGTGATTTCCCTTTCTTTCTTAATGTGATCCATTTGTAGAAATATACAATGAGTAATGCTAGAGACTCCAAAATTTCTACCAAATGTCTCACATAACTCATGTGAGATATTTGGTAGAAATTTTAGTAGAATTTTTGGGACCTTTAACATTTTTCATATACAATTGATCATATTTGTATAAATGTTTTTGGAAGTTTATGACTCTAGATCAAATGCATCACATAACAATAAATATCACAGACAGCAAGAAACTGTTTGAATGCTCTTGGCCAAAATGTGCTTGGAGGGAAAACTTTCAGATTGGATAATTTAGCAATTCAATCTACTAATGGGCTACTTGATTTGAGAAGGCTAGTGTTCTCATCTATTTGCAGTGATGCAAATGACTTTTGTAATTCTTTGTTATTGATGGACTGAGTTTATTTCCCAAATTCTTCATTGCTAATTTTTGAATTATATAGTGAAGTCTGTAGCTCGATATCACTAGGTAGTGGTAATGAACTTCTAAATAGTGAAGTCAAATTTCTTGTTGTTGCTTCCTTCTGGTTTAACCTACAGTAGGACAGAGATTATGTTCATTTTTCAAATTCTTTGGTTTATTCATTAATCTGATTGGATTGGGTGACCGTTTTCTTGCCTATTTATTTGTGCAAATTATGAAATGGCATCTATATTTTTATAATTTACTCCAAGCAAAAGAATTTAGAGATGATTTTTTTTGTCTTTTGACAATTTCTTTTGAAATAATTTTATTTTGATTATTTCAAGTTAAACTAACACATTAAGTGTATTAAATTTTCAAGTCAAGTTTGATAACACATTAAGTGTATTAAATTTTCGAGTCAAGTTTGACAACACATTAAGTGTATTAAATTTTCAAGTCAAGTTTGATATATGTGTTTGCAGGTTTTGTTGTGGGAGCAGTTGATATGATCAAGCGGGTGATGTTTGGAGCCAAATTGAGATTATGTTAATCTTTTTTTTTTTTTTGAGGACTTAATTTTTTTAGTACGATGTATTTTAAGAATGGTTAATGGATATTTGTTTTAAATATATGAACGTTTATATTTTATTTGCACGCTATATATGTGTGCGTGTGAATATAGGTTAATATTTTTGTTATAAGTTTAAATTAATTTGTTATTTTTGTTGTTTTTCATTAAAAAAATTGATAGGTGCCTGCAATTGATTTTATTTGTTGTAGCAAACGCATATGACTTTTTTTTTTATAATGAATCATTATTTGCAATGGTAAAAATATGGTTGCTAAAAGTTTTTTTTTTTTTTTTTTGTGACGGCAAAAAGCTGTCGCAAAAAGTCATTTAGGTAGTCAAATAATTTGTGACTGTTGCTCTACCAGTGCAAAAAAGTATTTGTCACCCCATATTTGCGTCCCCCATTTGTGATCACATGGCCGTTACGAAAGGTTTTTTATGACTACATTTTTATTATTTGCGACGGCTTATGACGATCGCAAAAGTACTTTTTTAGTAGCAATTATCTATATTAGATATTCTAAAAATAAATTAGCAGTTGACACACGTAATGCTTGTACAATTTAAATAAGTAAAAATAAAATAAAATATTTGTTATATATTATGTGCCTCTTAAGTGGTAATACTCTTCTTCACTAGACCTAAGGGCAGGGTCGGCTTAAGTTTTCCAGAGGCCTAAAGCAAAATTTTATTACCAGGCTTTTTATATTTTAAACTTAAATGTAAATAATATTTATTATTTTTAGTAAATTATATCATGTAAAATTCATGTCTCTTCGATTCTCATAACTAAAATTTGAGAATATTTAAAACATTTAGCTATGAAAAAAGAAGAAATTAAAAGTGTGAAAAGTTATCAAATAAATAGAACTTATAAATTCGAAATGAAAACTAAGAAATGTTGGTAGAACCTATTCTAAATTGGTGGGAGTTCTTTTAAAGTGAGCTTTTTTTTTAATTATATATTATAATTTTTTTTTAAATTTATGAAGCTCTTTTCAATGTGAACTTTTATTTATAATAATCTATACTATATATTAAGTAAAAGAGGGTTTTTAACTCCAAGCCTTGTGGGAGCTCTAATCTCCTAATCTAAATTTCTTAATTTTAAAAAAAAAAATCTTAACATTTATTAACTTCTCCCAACTTCCAAGTCTTACCTTCATAATAATACTTTAATGCATTAAGAACAAGCATAAAAAAAATTCTTTGAAATCCAACATATATGAATTCCTTGAAAGGTCCTAACACATATGATTATTATCTCTCATAATAACACTTTAATGCATTAAGAACAAGCATAAAAAAAAAATTCTTCAAAAGTCCAACACATGATTATTATCAAAATATTAAACTTTAATTTAATATAATAAAAAAAAGACATTTAATTCATTGAAAAGACTAACACATATAATTATTATCAAAATATTAAACTTTAATATAATATAAAAAAGGAAAAAAAAGAAGACATTTAAAAAATATATATATTTAAAAATTACAATTCACATATATAGATAATTGTAAACACAATTCGTGTATAATGTAATAACACTCAGGCCTCGTTTGGCAAGAGGCTAAAATAGCCAATTAGCCAAAAAGTTACCTTTTTAGCCAAAAAGCCAACAACTCATACCAAAAAGTCAAAGATTTCCTTTTCTCTCTACTTTTTGCACGTCGTTTCGTAATTAGCCAAAAAGTTGGCCCAAACATACAGGTTTTTCTTACCAACCTTTTTAGCCAATTAGCCAAAAAGTTACTAAATTAGCCTGTTCCCAAACGAGGCCTCAATTGTTAAACCATGATCAATACAAGTAGGTGCAATGCCACGTGTCTTAATAAAATGTTTATTAAAAACGAAATTTTATGAATGTTTATCATCTATACTATATATTAAGTAAAAGAGAGTTTTTAATCCCTAAGATCTGTGAAAGCTCCAATATGTTAATCATAATTTTCTAATTTTTTGGTTTTTTGAAAAAAAAAATTAACCTCAGTATTTATTAACTTCTCTCAACCCACAAGACTTATTGACTTCTCTTATAATTATTGTAGTACCTTTTCCAAAATAAATAATTTGTATATTAAAAAAATTTAAAACAAATATAAATATCTATATCTATAAATATTTATATCTATCTCTAACCAACAAGTTTTGTGGGAGTTCAAATATCTGAACCTTAATTTCTTAATTTTTTTGATTTTTTTTGAAAAAAAAACTTAGCACTTATTAAATTCTTCTAAGTCTTTTTAACTTCTCCAATACACATACTTTTTAACTTTTCACATATCTATTGCAAACAGTGAGGGGCCATTTCCATAAATAAGCTAAAATAGTAAAAGAATTCCCAAACTAAGCCTAATTTTGAAAGAATTCCCAGAATAAGCTAACTCGCGGTTCACAATCGCGAGTTCAACAAATTTTTCCTCGTTTCGCGTGAAAGTTGATAAATCTTAAATTCGTAGTTACGAAAAGCGATTTTGATTAAGAAATCGCGGTTACAAAACGCGATTTTATCCAAAAAAAATTTCTTTTAAACTCATGATTCTAAACCACAATTTTATAAAAAAAAAAAATTCCTGAACTCGCTATTTCGATCCATGCTTTTTGACCAAATTCTTTTCTTCTGAATTCGTGGTTGTGAACCACGAGTTCACGACCACTTTTATATCACAAACCACGCACTCACTCACTCACAGCCACACCACACACTCTCTCTCCCTCACTCTGACACATCACTCACACACACATCACACTTACATCAAAATAAAAATAAATAAATTTTAAGAATTAAATAAATATAAATAAATAAATAATGTTTAAAAATAAATAAATTTTAAGAATTAAACCCTAAACCCTAAGATACAAAAAAATAAATTTTATCTTAAACACTAAAGTAGCGTTTGATACGTTTACGTTTTCGATTTATGTTTACAAAAATTTTATAAACTGATTTTTGTTTACTTTTAGAAAAACATAAATTATAAATGCGTTTGGTTTAAACAAAATATTTAAAAAAATTTAAAAACATAAACTAAAAAATATATTTGTTCAAGTTTAAAATATTTATATTTATATTTATTATTTATGACAATGGGATCACACATATTATAATTGAAAAAAAATTAATTAAAAAAACAATTGAAAAAAAATTATTTGGAAAAAATAATATATTTTTCCAATTAAATTTTTTTCCAATAATATATTTTCCCAATTAAATTTTTTTCCGATAATATATTTTTCCAATTAAATTTAATTGGAAAAATATATTATTGGAAAAAAATTTAATTGGAAAAATATATTATTTTTTTCCAAATAAATTTTTTTCAATTGTTTTTTTAATTAATTTTTTTTCCAATTAAATTTTTTTCCAATTTAATTTAATTGGAAAAAAATTTAATTGGAAAATATATTATTGGAAAAAAAATTAATTGGAAAAAAATTTAATTGGAAAAATATATTATTTTTTTCCAAATAAATTTTTTTCAATTGTTTTTTTAATTAATTTTTTTTCAATTATAATATGTGTGATCCCATTGTCATAAATAATAAATATAAATATAAATATTTTAAGCTTGAACAAACATATTTTTTAGTTTATGTTTTTAAATTTTTTTAAATATTTTGTTCAAACCAAACGCATTTGTAATTTATGTTTTTCTAAAAATAAACAAAAATCAGTTTATAAAATTTTTGTATACATAAATCGAAAACGTAAACGTTATCAAACGCTACTTTAGTGTTTAAAGATAAAATTTATTTTTTTGTATTTTAGGATTTAGGGTTTAATTCTTAAAATTTATTTATTTTCAAACATTATTTATTTATATTTATTTAATTCTTAAAATTTATTTATTTTATTTTGATGTAAGTGTGATGTGTGTGTGAATGACGTGTCAGAGAGAGGGAGAGAGAGTGTGTGGTGTGGCTGTGAGTGAGTGAGTGCGTGGTTTGTAATATAAAAGTGGTCGTGAACTCGTGGTTCACAACCACGAGTTTAGAAGAAAAGATTTTGGTCAAAAAGCGTGGATCGAAATAGCGAGTTCAGGAAATTTTTTTTTATATAAAATCGTGGTTTAGAACCAGAAGTTTAAAAGAAATTTTTTTTTGGATAAAATCGCGCTTTGTAACCGCGATTTCTTAATCAAAATCGCTTTTCATAATCACGAATTTAAGATTTATCAACTTTCACGCGAAACGGAGAAAAATTTGTTAAACTCGCAATTGTGAACCGCGAGTTAACTTATTCTGGGAATTCTTTCAAAATTAGGCTTTAGTTTGGGAATTCCTTTACTATTTTAGCTTATTTATAGAAATGTCCCAACAGTGAGTCTCTTTTTTGTTTTCTCCTGCTTGACTTCTCATTTCTACACTTTCAACTTCAGTGACCACGTATGCAAACAGTAAGTTTTCTTTTTGTTTTCTCCTTCTTGACTTTTCCTTTTGTTTACTGTTTTAATATTGTAGTTAGATAACGCATAAAAATATTTGTGATTTGTCTAGCGAATAATAAATTATAATTTGATTTTTTAATATGATTGAAATTAGATAAATATAAACCCTCACAAAGAGAAAAATGTGATTGTAATTAGTTGAATGATTTTTTTTTTTTTTTAATGTGATTGTAGTTAGTTTAATAGTTCTATTTTTTCATTTATTTATTTTATTATGAAAAAAATGTGATGTGATTGTAATTTGTTCAATGACTCTTTTTTTTTTTAAATATGATTGTTGTAGTTAGTTCAATGGTTTTTTTTTTTTTTTTTTTTTTAATGTTATTTACTATTTTAATTTTATTTTTAATATGATTGAAATCAAATAAGCATAAACACTCACAAAGAAAAAAATGTGATTGTAATGTGATGTGATTGTAGTTTGTTCAATGACTCTTTTTATTAATATGATTGTTGTAGTTAGTTCAATGATTTTTTTTAAATGTTATTTAATCTTTTTATTTACTATTTTAATTTTATTTTTAATATGATTGAAGTTAGATAAATATAAACACTCACAAAGAAAAAAATGTGATTGTTGTTAGTTTAATAGTTATTTTTTTTTTAAATGTAATTGTAGTTAGTCAATGATTCTTTTTTTCATTTATTTATTTTTTTTATTATGAGAAAAATGTGATGTGATTGTAGTTTGCTCAATGGTTCTTTTTTTTAATGTTACTTAATCTTTTATTTATTGTTTTAATGGTTTTTCTTTACAATTATTTATGAAAAAAATATGATTGTAGTTAGATAGCATAAAAATATCTGTGATTTGATTTGATTTTTTTCTGATTTGATTTTTAAAGTACCAATTATTGATAATGATTAGATTGTATTTTGAAAAAAAATTTGTAATTGATTTTTTTAACTCACTGTGTTTTTTGAAAAAAAATTATTGTGTTTTTTTAACTATTAATTCACTTAATTTGTGATTTGATTTTTAATTCACTGTGTTTTTTGAAAAACAAAATGGATTGTACTCATTAGGGTTACATAATATACCAATTATTGATGATGATTAGATTATATTTTGACCCCAAAAAAATTGTAATTGATCTTTTTAACTCACTATGTTTTTTGAAAAATAAATTATTGTGTTTTTTTAATTATTGATGATGATTAGATAGCATTAAAAAAACTGTGATTTGTATGATTAAAGTTATCTTCTTTTGTTTATAAATTTATTTTGTAATATGATTGAAGTTAGATAAACATAAATACTCACAAAAACAAAAATGTGATTGTAGTTTGTTCAATGGTTCTAAATAATATTTTCTATTTACTATTTGAATGGTTATTTTTTTCAATTATTTTTTTTATTATGAGAAAAATATCATTGTAGTTAGATAGCATTAAAAAAATTGTGATTTGTATGATTGAAGTTATTTCCTTTTGTTTATAATTTGATTTTTAATATGATTGAAGTTAACTTACAAAAAGAAAAATGTGATTGTAGCTTGTTCAATGGCTCTAAATAATCCCAATCTGAATTTTTTAAATTTTTTATTAAAAAAAAAAATCAGCATTTATTAATTTGGTCAAAATCCTCTTATTATCATTTATTAACTTTTTTCAATCCACATATCTTTCTACATGCCTGCATTTATTGATTTGGTCAAAATCTCTTAATCAACATTTAAAATTCCCTCATACAAATAATTATAGATACAATCTGTGTATAGTTACTTAGGAATGGCAACGGGGCGGGGCGGGCTTGGGGATCGCACTCCCCGTCCCCGATCCCCGATGGTAGAATTTCCCCCGACCCCGACCCCGAGCATTCCCCGGCTTAAAAAAAAAAAAAAAATTCAGAAAATACAACTCCTCACCAACAACAACAACATCATCTAAATACAAAAAAAATACAAATCAGATCTGAAACAATATCTGAAACAGATCTAAAAATACAACATAAACATCATCCGAAAATACAACACCAACAATCAGAAAATACAAATCAGATCTGAAACATCTTAAACAGATCTAAAAAAAAAAATAAAATTGTGAATCAGATCTCAGATCTGATCTGAAACATATCTGAAAAAAAAAAAAAAATCTCATCTGTGGTGTCGAGGCTCATCGAGAGAGAGGGAGTGGATGAGAGTTGCGATGTGGTGGTGCGAGGCTCGGCAGTGGTGGTGCGAGGCTCGGCGGTAGTGGTGGATCTGAGAGAGAGAGAGAGAAGTCAGTGAGACGGTGGTCGGCGGTGGTGGTCCGTGGCTTCATCATCATCGATCTCTTCAGATCGGTGGATCTGGATGATGATGCTGATAAGAAATGAGAGATGAGTGTGTGAGAGAGAGAGAGATGAGACAGACAGTGCGTGAGGGAGAGAGAGGGAGTTGAGAGGGAGATGAGAGACGGGTGAAGTGAGGGAGTTTGTCCCTAACACAATACACATTATATATATAAACGGGGTATATTAGTAATTTCATGTCGGGGAACCGGGGCCAGGGTCGGGGCGGAGCCGGGGCTGAAATCTGTATCCCCGTCCCCGGCCCGTATATTATCAGGGATGAAATTTTGAATACCGTCCCCGTCCCCACGGGGATATTTTTCGGGGAATCACCACTCAATTCGGGGTCGGGGGGTCGGGTCCCCGTCAGGCCGGGTCCCCGTCGGGTCGGGTCCCCATTGCCATCTCTATAGTTACTGCAGTACCTTTTTCAACTTCTCTTATACATTATGATTAGTAATAAGATTGTTAAATTATTTTTATAAAAAATCTTAAAAAAACATAATTTATATATTAAAAAAAATCTAAAATAAATATAAATATCTATAATTATACCAAATTGGTAGGCTAGTAATAATAATAATAAAAAGTGTGCATATGACAAATTTATACCAAATTGGTACATTTTTTTACCAAAATTTTAAGACTTTTATTATACTCATGGGATTTTATATATATATATATATATTCTCATTTTATTTTGTTGATTGGGGGGCCTTTGCCAAAGTAAACTTATGAGAAACAATTGAGTTTTATTATATAAGAAAATTTTGGAACTTTTTGCAACTAAAACCATTACTTCAATCGGTTTCGATTCGTAGCTCGAAAGTTCTGGCTCAATTTGGCTCGAGGGGTCAAAACGACGTCGTTTTGACCCCTTTTTTTTTTTTTTTCTTTTCTTTTTTTTTCTTATTTTCAACTCCATCTTCTTCTCTATATCTTTTTTTTTTGCAGAAGAAGAACGAAAACTAGGAAGAAGAGGAGGAGGAGGAAGAGGAGGAGGAAGGAGGAAGGAGGGAGGAGGAGGACTGGAGGGGGCATAATATTCAGGGGAGGAGGAGGCGGAGGCGAGGAGGCGGAGGCGGGGCGACGGCGGTCAGAGGCTGCGGCGGGGCTGGGCTGGGCGACAATCGGCGGCTTAGGCGGGGCTAGGCTGGGCGACGATCCTCTTCGATCTACCGCCGTTGACGGCCTTCTCCACCGCTGCATCTTCTCCTCCCATCACCGCCATCTTCTTCCTCATCTCCTCTCTCTTCCCCTCTGCTTCTCTCTTTTTCTCCCTCTCCCTCTCCCTCTCCCTCTCTTCCTCTTTTCTCCTTCTCTCTCTCTTTTCTGTTTCGAGCCACAATTCGAGCCATTGTTTCGAGCTACGAAGTATTTCTGTACTTCAATTGCCTAAGGATTCAGTTGACAGTATGAAGAGAGAAGGAATATATAGATAAATAGGTATATTTAAACTGATTAATTTGTGTTACTATGCTGTACAAAGTACACTTAAATGATAGGATTAATATGTATTACTATGCGGTAAAAAGCTACACTATGATAGGCTGGATCCTTGTGTTGGTTGGGATTGTGCACGGTATAATTCAGATAATTTAAAATAAAATTATAAATTAAATTAACAAATTATAATTTGAACAAATTAGGAGATTAAAAAATATTTTAACTAATTATCAATCATCTATATAATATATAATATAAATTTACATAATATTTTTTTTATATATATAATTATTAATTTAAAATAAATTTTATCTTTTAAATCTTTTTCACACATTATTTTGATATTTTATTGAGTGTAGTGAATGGAAGGATTTTAAAAACGAATTAGAGAAATATTAGGGATTATGAAATTTTTTTTATAAAAATGATCATGAAAAATTTATCACCTTTAAATTACATTAATTAATATGTAATGCTTTGTTATAACTGTAATTCAAAAATCACAAATCTTTCTTGACCATTTTAAGGAAAGGCACTTAACATTGATGGTGTTTGGGAAGTGAATTTTTATATAGATTTTATTAGATGTAAGTTTTTATGAGATAAAATTTTTTTAGTGTTTGAAAAGATAGTTGAATTTTTATGTGGTTGGATGTGATGTTTGTGAGAGAAAAAATGAAATGATTATGAAGTTGAATGTGATATTTTATTTAAATGTGTTTTTTTTTAATTTTACAAAACTTTTGTCTTTTAATTAAAAAAATGTGAAAAAAATTTGGAAACTTGCTTTCCAAACACCACCAATGACATTGCTGAACGAATTATAGTTGATGTGGTTGAATTTCCATTGCAATGAACAGTTGAGAATAAAAGTTGCAGAGTATCTCTATAGAAAACTTGTGGAGAGAGGATCCGGAGTTGGGATTTGGGGGGTGAGTGTGTTTAATTTGGGTTGCAGCGGAGCTAAATTCAAATGGAAACCACACTACAACCACCAAAGAAGATCATCATCGACACCGACCCTGGCATCGGTCATCATACTCTCTCTCTCTCTCTCTCTCTCTAATTCATATCATTCATCAAATACATAATAATTATTTTTACAAGGATCTGTGGCTTGATCTGATACTGTTAAATGCTAAAATCATATTTGGTTCCTCAATTGCTTATTTGTTATGCTTTCTGGTTACCCACAAAACACTGCAAATTAACTGATCCTAATCCCAACATAAAAATCAATCCAAAACCCATGAGATTCTAACATTTCTGCACTAAAATTTCTGTTTTCAAACAATTGAGTGGGCCATAGGATTGGAGGATTCTAAAAATTATTTCTAATTTTTTGGGGGTTCTAATATTGTAACAAAACAAGTTACCCGATGCATACAGATGATGCCATGGCAATATTTGTGGCATTGCGATCACCAGAAGTGGAAGTGATTGGACTCACAACCATATATGGAAATGTCTATACAACACTCGCTACAAGAAATGCTTTGCATTTGGTATTTCTTTCTTTCTTACTTTCTTTTCCTTTTAGTTTTTTGGGTGTAGATTGCATTTTACTTAAAAAGTAATCAAGGAAAATGGATCTGGTTAAGCTTTTCTTTTACTGTTTTTTGGGTGAGTATTTTGTTTAACTCTAGATCCTTATCACCCTCCTCACATTTTTTTTTTTTTTTTGATGACATGGTTTCAATGAATCAGACTTTTGCTAAGATAAAGCCCTTTTTCTTTTTCTTTTTTTTGGTGTGTGCGCGTGTGTTATTTCTGGAAATTCACATTATTTTCTCTCTCTCTGTCTTTTATGGTTTAGTTGGAGGTTGCAGGGAGGACTGACATCCCAGTGGCTGAAGGATCTCATGTCACAATCACTGTACGTAAACACCATTTGACTCCATCTTGATTCTATGCAATTATGCCTATTAGGATCGCTGCTTTTATCAAACATTAAACTTTTTCTTCTCTCTGTGCGCCCGCACCTCTTATCAAGTAGTTGCAAGGTCACATTGATCAAACTTGATTAAGTCCAATCCTTTTCCACTCAAAAATTTTGATTCCTTTAATGTTTCCCTTAAAAGCTAAGAAGCACGGATTGATTGTGGGTGTTCGGATCGTGATTTTCTCCCTATAGAAGTGGGATTTTAAATTTATAGGGTTTCTTGTCTTGTGGTTGATTGCTCTTTATGAGATGAGATTGACGGATTAGATTGATTAATTACCAAATTGATGGGTTGATTAATTGATTGGTTAATTGTGTTTCGAATTGATTTGAAATCAATTAGTCACTTGGTTAATTTCATAATTGCCAATTTGGCATTAATTTGTAAAAAAAAATTGGCTTATTCACTACCCCTCTAGGTGCAATTTCTTAGGTGCTTGGTACTTTGAACCTAATTAATTTGTTTATGTAAGATACATAGTTCACTTTTTATTCATTTTTTTCAAAGTTATTCGTTCCAACTCTGAATCTAATGCATAATTTCACTAGTAAGTCACATCCTGTAGTAGAGTATAAAATTGATCTGTCTATGTTTGGTTAAATATAGAAAGGTACAAAACTCCGTATAGCTGATTTTGTACATGGCGCTGATGGACTTGGCAACCAAAACTTTCCCCCACCAGAAGGAAAGCCAATTGAACAGTCAGCAGCTGCTTTCCTCGTCCAGCAAGCTAACCTTTACCCTGGAAAAGTCACCGTGGTGGCCCTTGGCCCTCTTACAAATATTGCATTGGTCAGGTTCTTGATCTTCTTCCATGGGCTTTGAATTAAAAAGAAATTGATTATTAAGTTGTCGATTTTACCGAAAATATTGGAAAAAAGGTTGCTTATCAAGTTTATCAATTGATACAGGCTATTCAATTAGATCCTGCATTTGCGAAAAATATTGGGCAGATTGTTGTTCTTGGCGGTGCTTTCGCAGTAAATGGAAATGTGAATCCAGCAGCGGAGGCCAATGTAAGTTGCTCATTGTTAATGTGTGTGGATATGGTGTGGGACCGTGACTTCAGAAACCAGAAGTATGTTACTAATAATGTCTCAAATGCCTCCAGCATGCAATACTTGTCACAGCGACAAATAAAGTTGCAATAGTCATGTTCCTGTCATATAACTCAAAATCCTTTATAGATTTTGTTTTATTGCTTCTTTTATTGGGATGAGAGAGAGTTCAGCTATTAATAAACTTATAGGTTATCAAGCTCTGAAAGCATGACTTCTCTCCATCACTTTTACTTGAATTAATGTCATTGAATGTCCTTTAGTTTTGCTCCAGCCAACTTTCTCTTTTCACATCATTTGTTCGTGGATTAAATGACCAGATTTTTGGCGACCCAGATGCTGCAGATATTGTATTTACAAGCGGTGCTGATGTTTTGGCTGTTGGGATTAATGTTACACATCAAGTTGTTTTGACAGGTAACACTTTTATATGTTGTGTCACCCATATACATTGATCGTATTTCTGCCCATGAAATATGTACATGCATGTGCCCTTGCATGTGTTACCATGTCTGTGGCTTTAAGTTATATCCCAGTTTTTCAGGGTCAGGAAAAAAAAAATCCTCTTTTCTATGTTTCTAAATTTACTCTCTTTTTCAGAGCAATATTGATAATTTTATATTTTTCTTGTTTTATTATTATTCATAATCTCCCCACTATTACTAGTTAGAGCCTTTCTAAGTTAAATGAGTTTTTCATTGATGGATTATCTCATGTTGCACTTCTATTCTTATACAAGTTCCTTTGTTTGGTAAGAAGAATGGCAATGGGGAAGGGGAAAAAGAGGTTTGGAGACAATTTCTTTATTTAGTAGGAGAAAGGGGGATCGAAAATGAAGACGGGAGGGAAAGAAAATTAATCTACAGCAATCATTTTGGAAGTTTCCCCTTCAAACAACACCCTTGATTCCATATTTGATGGCAGAATGTCTAATAAATTAGACACCCCTCTCTCCAGTTTCCATTCCTTCCTGTTCGTCTTTACGATTGGAGGGCAAAAGAGTACTTTTCCCCCATCCTGCATATATCATTCCTTGCACTTTCCATCTCTCACACTTACTTTCTTTAAGCCTCAGTTCAACAATCAATAGTAATTTCCAACCTTAGTCACAAGTGGAAAGGCTACTTCAAAGCCTTAGCTAGGCTCAAAATACTAAATGTAGCCTAATTGAACTCCTCCTTGCAGTATTGGGTATTTTTCGTAATTACAAGCTTTTCTTGACACCATCCAAGCAATTAATTGAACTCAATGAAGTCATAGCACAACTACTTGGATCTAGCCAGATGAATGCTTTTGAAAACTTAAGTTTGTAGTTTGTTTGAAGAGGAGTTGCATGTATTAGACATTGTGAATCTTGGGATCAATTTCTAAAAGATTGCAAGTGATATTCCTACTAATGTTCAGTTATTTTTATCGTCTAATAATCTGTTTATATCTGAGTGTTAGTTGCTATTTTTATTTGTGCAAATGCTAGTTTACTAAGCAAGCATATCACATCTTCTGATAGAACACATCTTGTTTGTGTCTGTTTTGTTGTATAATTCCTTTGCTAAAGGTTTGAACACTGAAACCTTGTTTGTGTCTATTTTGTTGATAATAATGGAGCAATTATGTTCACAGAACAAAGAGAAGCAGATTTATTCTGTTCACACCTGATAGCTTTCTACTGATAGTGGTGGCATCGACTTATATGTCGACTATAAACCCTAGCCTTCCTAGCTAAAGATGCGGGTTCAATTCCCGCTACCAGCTCTGGATCCTCTCTTATATACTTTATTTATATTAATTCATATTCTATTTGTAGAAATAAAATCAAATTGTCTCTCGGAGAGATGGCTGAGTGATTTATAGCTAGCCCCGATCTTGAAAATGAGTATATTTGAAAGGCCCTTCTTTGTTTTCCAAATGAGAACAAAGAATAATGGATTCGATAGATAAAACACAATTTTTAAATTTTTTTATTCAATGTAATTAGAAGTGATGGTTTAAGTAAATCAATGGAGAGTCTTGGTCCTAAAATACTAGTTGTAGACACCATTTTGACCGGCTATAAAACTTTCGTATACCTGGTGCTTCCTAATGATGAAATGGTTACCAATGCAATGCAATAGATACTCTTGAACAACCAATGGACTTAGTGGGTTACCATTTCTCGATTTTAAATCCAAAATTGCTCTCGACCTTAGCTGAGAGTGGTCAATTAGTTCACATGTTCGATTGATTTTGGGTTCCGGTTTTTAATCAAATCAATTCTTCATTTTCAAAATTTAACTTAGAATTGGTCAAATGTCATCCCGTCCCAAACAGGATAGCAGCTATGACCAGCCGGTAGTATCTAACTATAAAAGGCCTAGCAAGGCAAGACAAGACAAGACAAGACTGAACTATAACCTTGGGGCTTATGCGGAATAACCTAACTTGTTCATTATATTAATCAAAGAGCATAAGTAAGAATGGAACAAAACAAGGGAGCCTCTTATTTACTTATCTTGATATTTACAAGCTCAAACAAAAAAAAAAGCGTACAACATCAAAAGATGTCCTTATAAAAATCAAAACATATAAACAAAACTCTTGTCTCAAGGTTACAACTTTCAAAAGAACAAAATAAAAGAAAAAGGGTTCTAGTGTGACTTTTCCTCGTGTCCTTGTTCTTCGTCTTCACCTACATACATATAAGGGGGAGGGGTGAGCCATTGCGCAGTGAATAGTAATAAAGTAAGGCGGTAAATGAATTAACATTGAAAGCTTTAAACATTCCTTCAAAATAACATATTGTGGGTGTTTGGGAAGTGAGTTTTTTTAGTTGTAGGATGTTATTGGAGAAATTTTTTTTTATGTTTGGGAAGATAGTTGGGTTTTTTTGTGATTGGATGTGATGTTTGTGAGAGAAAAAATGAAATGATTTTGAGGTTTGATGTGATATTTTGTTTGCATTTGTTTTTTATTTTTATTTTGTAACCAATTTGTCTTTTAGTAAAAAAAAAACAAAAAAAACCCAAAACCCAACATCCCAAACAGCGCCATTAACTTGTACAAGACAAAACATGGCTTGACTTGCAAACAAAATACATAGTGATGAGCATTTCAAGGATTACAAGGTGCTTAACCGGCCCGGGTACCGGCTAAACGTAAAGAAAGTGAGTTCGGCCATCATATATGATTGGATATTCCCCCAATTGTGGGCCTGATCCATGAATGTCATCTAAATGCATAATAAAATAATATAGAATGTTCATTCATAGCAAAACATAACAAAGTTTATAAACATAATCAGGTTTGCATTGAAAACATTTTTGATTTAACATAGCGTTACTAAATCACCACTCACAAATGGCTCGGTCAAACAAGAGGTTTCCTTCTTCCAAAGCTTGACCTACATCAAATAATAACATGACATTGAAGTACAAACCTAATTCGAATAAGCTTTAACAAACTGAATACATAAACGTTGCTTAATGTTTTCTTAAACTTTTCTAAGAGTTTAGCATTGTTCTAGGTCTAGTTCAAGCTTTAACTAAGTTTCAAATGCATACAAAAAGTGTCCCAAGTGAAAGAGGATACCAAAACAGAACTCCATGCGAAACAGGGGAATTCCGCATGTGCAGGACCAAAACCGCACGTGCGGATTGGTCAGGGCACGTGCGGGCCGCACGTGCCTTTTATGCAGTCTCGGAGTTGAAATCTGGTGAAACGGGCCGCACGTGCGGTTTTGGGAAAGTCTGAGCTGTTTGAAAATTCTGCATTTTTAGCTTTTCTCCTTCCTTTTCCTTGAGCTAGGGTTCATGAAAACTCAACATAATTCATGCAAATTTAATGGGAAACATGAAAATGAAGTTGTTTTCTAAATCAAAACATCAAAACTTGGCTTGAATCTAAGAATCAGGAATCAAACTTTGAAATTTGACAAAACTTACAACCAAATCAATAAAAATTGCTAAAATTTGAGCAAAAATCTATGTGCATTTTTGTTCGGGTTGTTTGTTTTTAGTGAATTTTTTTCATAACGTAGTTAAATTTTTTTTACTTTTTAGATGTATCTAATCTTGATGTATCTACAAAATAAAAAATAAAAATTGATTAAAATATGAAAACAGTTCAGTCAAGACAAACGAAAGCTTGTTTAAAAATAGATTCTGAAAATTGTAACCAAACAAAGCCTTTATTTTTGGTAGGTTTCTATCCTCAGATTCTTAGAAACCCGTCAATCTTATAAATGCTCCTAGCGTTAGAAAGAAAAAGGGAATAGAAGCTTTCTAATAGATGTGATGTAGTCTATATTTGATGTATGTATCACATAGATGGTAGGTTAGTTTAAAGTCATAGGTGAATCAAAAATGGAATAGAATTTAATATGGAAATAAATCTCTAAAAGGAATTAGTAGAGGCCAATCCTTTGGATTGGGCGAGGGGGTGCTCAATCAATGATCTTCCTCTCTGGTACCCAGATTCCCAAATCAAGATTTTTTATGGTGATGGATCAATGGCCTAAATTAACATAGAGTTGGGCCTTCTTAGTTTCCCCATTAAAAATTAGGTGGCAACTCTTACTTTTGTGAATCGGTCTATATTTGGCAAGTTTGGGTATTCGATTTAGTCATTTGGATTTCCATAGTCTCTTGATAAATAATAAAATGGAATCTGATACTTGTGGGAAAAACGATTTATTGCCAAATGTAGACCTTGTTGATTCACATTCTAGAGGGTCAAATCTGTCATGGGAAATAGGCCCAAAAGGCGCAGTACCCACACTAGTGAAAGTGGAGATCTGAATGGAAATGATAAGGTTAAAAAGTTTCACAGAAGTGAGTGTGACAGTTCTAGTTACAATAATGCTGATCACTGTTTCACTTAATCCCTCTTTCATGGCTACATATCTTTCCTACTAAGGAATGGGAATTCTTTCTCATGTTATATGAATCCAATTTTTATTTCATAACCCTAGACCATTCCAATTTTGGATGGAACAAATCTACTGATGGAATTGTGATGCTAGGATCTTGGGTACAGATGGGAGGAATTCTATTTGCACCAAAAAAATCATTAAGTATGCCCAATTTCTTAATACACCCCATTAAATTATTTAGGATCATAGTTTACTATCAATAAACCCTATTTTTTTTCCAAATTACCCTTCAAGGTACACCCAAATAATAATAATAACAGACAAATAAAAAATCTCAAATTACACCACTTTGAAAAACCTTTGAAAAATCCTTATACAGATTTCTCATTATAATTATTCCTTTTGTTCACAAGCGATGGCACCAGCGAAGAAGAACGATGGAGGACAACGAAACACATGCTTCTATTCATCTCTACCTCCTCGTTTTAATATTAATATATAATAATATCAAATAAATATATATACGTGTTCATAGATATGATTTATAGACTATTTAGTCAATGTTGGTTTTTTTTTTTTGTATGCTAGATCATTTTTGTTAGATAACCATTCTTACCTAGAAACTCAAAAGAATAAAATCATGAAGCTTAAACCTACAATTTCCAGTACACCCAATTGAAGCTATGATAAAAGCAATCATCCAAATAATCAAAACTTCAATTATTTCTTTTCCCCTTTTTTTTTTTACAGCAACTACTACTTTTATCTCAATATTCGATTAAAATCATCAAAATGAAATGAAACTAATCAGGAACAAATTACTATGAGAGAAATATAAAAGATAAGTTGTGTTGTTGAATCTGAAGCTCCGATTGGTTGATAAAAAGACCCAAAATAAAAAATTATAACACAATAAGAAACAATGATGTTGATGATAATGGTAAGTTTTGATGGGATGGATTGGAGTTTTGGAGTAAGGAAGAAGATGATAAAATAATTGAAACTTTAGGAAGAAGATGAAGAGTGTTGAATATGAAGAATACGTATAAATGGTTTGGGTATACCATGAGAAAAAATATATATTTTATTTTAGGATTTAATGTGTATTGTCCTTATTAGTAAATTTACATTAGGATATAACTGGAACTAAAATTTCAAAATTTAAGTTGGGCATATTGAGTTATTATTTGGGTGCAAATAGAATCACCCACAGAGGGGTGATATTTTCGCAGGTAAATTGAGGGCTGAAATGGTTAAAGAATCATCTTATGCTCTTAGCAGGCAGGCCCTATCAATTAGTATTACACAGAAGAAATCAATTTTAGACACCACTAAAGAAAAATTGGGATAGGATCCTATAGGATCTTGGCCCTTCAAAATTGGACATGAAAATCTCCTTTCATCTGGCTTAAATAGGCTGAGGCACAACCTAATTCTTATTTTTACCCCCCCTTTTGAATCAAAATATTTAAACAACCCAAATAATAAGTAATTTCCTCTTGACAGTGGTATATCTTGAGCTTTAAATGATTTATTTTGTATTGAAAGCTAGGACTTCGTGGCTCTTAGAGATCTACTTCGTTGAAATTCCATCCAATAAAATAGAAGAATTATGAAGTAGCAGTGGTATTGCTCATATTCGTGGTCTTGATGAAGTAATGGCAAGTAGGGGTGTTCAATAATCTGATGTGCCCAATCAAACTGTCCGATCCGATCCGAACCGATGTAGTATGGTTGGTTGGCTCACGGTCTTAAGGAATACCAATTTGCCAAAACCAAACCTACTGGTTAATATCACTTAAACCACATGGCTCCATTTTATTGGAAGGTTATATAACACCTTATCAACTAATAGACGTTGCTTCTTCCTATTTGCACTTGATATAACACCTTGTCACCTTAATATTTTATACAACTAACAGTGTCCTCCAACTATAACACGTGCTGATGTCTATCAAGTTGTCTTTCCAATCAATCAAAACCTTCCCCCTCCTCTCTCTCTCTCTCTCTCTCTCTCTCTCTCTCTCTTAAAGGCATCTATGATTTTCGGCCCCTCCGTCTCTCTCTTCACAAACTGTCATTCAGCCGCAAAAAATTACTCACTGGCAACAATGGCTGAGGTGGAGAACTCATCTATAGGCGGCGGTCAGCATTGACTTCTCTCTCTCCCCCACTTCTTTCAATCCCCCTATTTCTCACCCTCCTTCTTAGATCTATCTCCCACTCTAATCAAGTTTTTATTCGTTGATTTGGGGTTGTCAGAGATTAAGACTTTGCAAGTTCGTATTGGTGGAGATGTGGTGGTGTAGTGGCAGTGTTAGAAGGTGGAAATGATTGTGCAATGTTTGTTAGTTTGTGTTGGATTTTGGCGAAAGGGGAGTTGACCTCTGATATGTGAAACTAACCGCAACCGACCCACAAAACTGACTGTATCCACCGTCGATTTTGATAGCAGCTTTGGTTGGGATTGGTTCATGATTTATTCAAACCATGTAGTTCAGTCAGTGGCAGGTGAAACGGCAATCCGAGCCAAACCGACCTGTGAACAAACCTAGTGGCAAGTGAATTAGCAGAAATTGGTACAACATGGGTAAAAAAATAGAGATCTAAACAAAATACTCTCACAGTCCCAAAAAAAAAAAAAAAAGTAAAGAGTTTGGAACATTAAATATCAAAGTAAGCCACCACTAAGAGAAATAAATGAATTCTGAAGATCTTGGCCAAATTCGAAGAAGGTTTTCTTATACATTAATCACAAAATATTTCTAGATCCCCTAATACACAATCCGCCCAAGGGGCTTATCTGATCAGCTAGTTGGTGAGGCAATAGCTTACTAAGGGGATGATCAATAGCTGGTCCAAGAGGATGATCAGCCACACTGGGAGTGACACACGGCCTAGACTCCTATGGCAATGGGGAATTTTCCTCAATGGGCATCAAATCTCTTTTTTTGAGAAATACAAGACATCTAAGTCATACTAGTAAATAAATTTATTCATTGATAAGAAAAAGAAAACTACTAATCAGACATGAGAAAAAGGAGGGCCAGGGAAAAGTTCCCGTTAGCAGGGCTTGTTGAGGAATCTAGGATCATTCTCAATGGATCTGAGTGCACTGTCCAGCATGTGTTAAGAGAAGGTAATGTGTGTGCTGATGCATTGGCAAAGTTTGCAGCTGAACAACCAGAGGATCTTCTTGTTGTGAATGATCCCCAGCAGAAATTCGAAGCTTGCTAGTTGCTGATATGTTAGGATTACCCAGAGAGAGGGCTTAGTCCCTGTTTGTTCGCTTGACTTTTACTTTCTGATGTACTAAAAAAAAAGAAAAAATGTGAACGGGGATTGCAAATCTTTTTACTTTACGTTAATTTTAACACATTAGATTCAACAGTAGGTTCATTCACATAATATCTTGAATGAATTAGAAGAAAATACCATATTTCACTAAATAGATATTTGTGTTATGTATGAGTCTAAGTTTTGAAGAGGAAAAAAAAAAAATAAGAGATGAGATTTGGTCACCATATACAAGGATCCCCACTAAGCATCTGTGGCTGAATAGTTAAAGCGTCCAACTCATAATTGAAAATTTTGTATTATTCTTATTGCTTTTTCAATATGAAAAAAATGAAAAAGTCATCTTGTTCAAAACCCTAATCATGACATCCTTTCTCTCCTGCTTACACATCAGAACGCACTGTTCTTATTGAGATAAACGCTGTCAGAATTGGACCATAATGGAATTTTGGTCTGTATCATCACCATAATATCATATGATACCTATGAAGCACCAACACTTTAAAACCAATGCCGTATCCATGTCAGACACAGGTACACGGCGGAGACATATATGGGACACGACACATGCATGCCCACTTATTTAATTAATTTATTTTCAAGGGACACGCTGGGAACACTTCAAGGATACACAAGGGACATGCCAAGTTGTCTTTTTTCCTATTTTCTTTAGTGTTTTTGATGAATGTTGAATGTTTATTATTATTTTCTTAGATTTGAATACTTAATAGATTATCCATAAAAAAGATATAAACTTAAGTGTTAATTTAAAAGTGTTTTTAAAATATTTATATAGAATTAGAGTTAGAGTTAGTTTTTGTTAATATTGATTGTTTGCGGACGTAATATTAATTTAGATAGCAAATAAAAATATATGAAAACATAGTTTGATGTCATGTCTCCGCTGTTGATAGAGTCAAGTGGAGAAGAATGATTCATGTAGTCGATCCCATTTGATGGGACTTAAGGCTTGGTTTGGTTTTGTTTGGTCCCCGCCGTGTTTGTATCCCCATTTTTTTGAAATCGTCTTGTCCTGTGTCCGTGTCATCATTTGTATCCGTGTTCGTGCTTCTTAGGGTGATACAGAAGAAAGAGTCCAGGAATTTCTAAATATGTGACTATAGAGTATAGTCGAGCATTCAATCGTCAAAAAAGAGGATTCGATTGAGTATCAAGGAGTAAGGAATTTAGGCCAAAATTCCAAATGAAAGTTATACATAATATATATGTGTGTGTCTATATATATTATAACAATGGTCAACTAGCACCCTTGGCTGAGTATGTCTCATCCTTGGCCCTGGAATTTTTTAAGTTTTTTTTGGATATGTAGGGTATCTAGGGCCAGCTTACATGCACTAGACTAAGTTCTTGGCCTTGGAATTCAATCAGTCAAGTTTTTTATCTTCTTTTAACTCTATTATTTTTTTGGATCAATAATAGAACTGTCAAATTTTACTCTTTCCTAAGACTTCCAAACTAAAAACCAATTAAATCTTAAGATATATGGGTATCATCATGAATGTATTGCAGCAAGTACGTAGAAAATGTTGGAAGTGATCTGCCCTTTGATTAAAGTTTAATACCATAATTTCATTTAATTGCCACAAATAGACTGGTTTGGAAAGGCACATGTAATGGGACAGGTAGAAAACAGCCATATATAGGTTTTAAGACCATTTGTGTAAATACTTGTGTTTACATATGCTACATGGCCAAAATTTATGTTTGTTTTCTTCTTCCCGTAAACCTAACTTTTGCCAATTTCTATGCATGGTAGATACTGATCGTGGTAAGCTGGCACAATCTGGTGGAAAATTTGCTCATTACCTGTGCAAGATCTTAGATGTGTACTTTTCGTATCATCATGATTCTTACTGCATGAAAGGTTTTTTTTTTTATTTTTTTTTTATTTTATTATTATTTTTTTTGGTATGAAAATAGAACCCAGTTAAATGGTAGGACCTTTTTCATTTGACATATTGATGGTAGTTTTGGACTTGATGTAGGTGTTTATCTTCATGATCCAACAGCCCTTCTTGCAGCTGTTAATCCTTCATTGATCACTTATACAGAAGGTATTGTTAGAGTCCAGACAATTGGCATCACAAGGGGCCTCACATTATTTTACAACAAACAGAAAAGGTAGGGTTGTTTGGCCCTCCAAATCACTCCCAATGGTTTATTATAGTATGCAAGTTGATGAAACCAACAGAAATAAGATGGTATTTATGGAGGGCTTAACCATAAGATGGGACCTTTTTCAATTTAACTGTCAATTTGAATTGCAACTTTTATTGTATTCATTTGGGCTTAACCATACTTCCAAATAGGGGTAGGCGTTGTGTCCTGTTGGGTCATGTTCGTGTCTTGCCATTTCGGATTTGTCATAATTATTAATTCATGTTATCGTGTTGTGTCATTTTCGGTCCATGTCCAGTTCGTGTTGTCTTAACGTGTCATGCTAACAAATTTCACTATTAACTAAAAATATCAAATATGTGAAAAATGTTTGAAAATTTCTTCACAAGTTAAATTTAATGAAACTATTCTCCATTAAATGAAATTATTTATATAAATATTTAATTCTAACTTAATTTTATTTTCTTAATTTATAAAAATTATATTTTATTATTATATTTTTTACTAGATTAACTCAAATAATAGACAAAAAACACATTAAATTCAATTAAAAGCAAAACAAAACCTATATTAAACTTAAAATCGTATTTTACATACTTTTTAATAAATTGGATGTAATTAAGAGATTAAAAAATGAAATGATACTCTTTAGTGGAAATAATATTAAAATGTGTAACTAATTGTATATTGTACGAGTGATCCGTGTTATTTTCGTGTTATACAGATTTGACACTAACCCGACTTGTTTAATATTCATATTATCAGGTCGTGTCATATACATGTTCGTGTTAGGAAATGGTCAACTCTAACCCGCTAATTTCGTGTACGGTTTGAGTCGTGTTATCATATCTTGTCACAAATTCCCACCCCTAGTTCCAAATAATAATTAAAAGCCAGCAAAAATAAGATGGTTTCTAGAAATCCTGAAATGATTTGCCCAAAATAAATGTTAGGAGTAAATAATGAGATTGACTGGAAACATATTTGGCTTTGGAAACAACATAGAAACAAATTATACCAATGGAAACAAAATAGAATCTTATATTGCTTTTGGAAATGAATAGAATGATTTCTCCTTTGATTTTTATAAGCTTACAAGAATATGTGCCAGCCTTGACAAATGTGGACTTAGCTTGCTTGGGCCCCTTAAATGGAAGATGAATTAATTGGTCCTAATGATTTATTGGGGTCAAATCTTAGTTGCAGGAATTTTCTACTTGGGTGG
Source organism: Camellia oleifera (assembly GCA_022316695.1). Lineage (NCBI taxonomy): Eukaryota > Viridiplantae > Streptophyta > Magnoliopsida > Ericales > Theaceae > Camellia > Camellia oleifera. The sequence goes on along the minus strand of CM039306.1, from coordinate 84,831,672 downwards.
CGTTCCTTAGTTAGAAACATGATTCCACGCTCCCTTCGAGTAAGATACTCCAAAGAGATAGAACCCTCTTAAAGATACAAATATCACAGAAATAAAAGAAAAATAACTTAAACTTATTGTAGCAATTTTTATTTGTATGTTATTAATTTATACTTAACAAAGACAATTTGTAATTAACATAAATCACTAATATTTATTCATATTTAACATATATATTACAACTAAGCAGAAAAAAAAAATTAGAATATATTTATATATTTAACCTATAAAATATTTACACGCTCCCATAGGTGCTATCAACCTTAAAAAATTTTCTATGCCCTCACTACCATGCCCTAACTCCTACTCCTGCTTCTGCGTCCACTTCCACTTCCACTTCCACTTCCACTTCCACTTCCACTTCCATCCCCAATCCTACTTTGTGCTGTAAGTTTTCTGAAAGCTTTCTGTCTATTCAAATGTAAGTAATACAAATATTACAACCAATATTTATAGCAATCCGAAACCTAATCTATAATAGGAAATAACCATATATAATCAATCTACAATCAATCGAATATACAATCAATCGACAATCAATAGAATATTCATAAATAACCTAATTGATATATTTCCATAATTTACATAATATTCTCATACCCCCGCTCAAACTCAAGGTGTTTTAGCAGAAAACACAGAGAGTTTGCCAAGAAGAAACTAAAATCGAGCAGTAGTGTGAGTCTTCGTAAAGAAATCAGCAAGTTTCAAAGCCAAAGAGACGAAAGAAAGCGAGATGGAACTAGACTGCAGATGCTGACGTACAAAATGACAATCAGTCTCAATGTGCTTCGTCCGCTCATGAAAGACAGTGTTATGGGCAATCTGAATAGCATTGTGGTTGTCACAGTAAAGGGAGGTCGGAGAAGATTGAGGACACCTAAATCAGTCAAGAGACAACGAAGCCAAACAATATCAGCAGTGGCATGAGTCATAGCACGGTACTCGGCCTCAGCAGTGGAACGTGCAACAACAGTCTGTTTCTTGCTCTTCCAAGAAATCAAGGAATCACCAAGAAACATGCAGAAACCAAAAGTGGACTTGCGATTAGTGACATCACCAACCCTATCAGAATTAGCACAAGTGACCAAGTCGAAAGAGGAAGTAGAAGACAACAGCAAACCCTGAGATATAGTACCTCGGAGATAGCGAAGAATCCAAACCAAAGCAGCCCAATGTGTAGAACGAGGAGCAGAAACGAACTGACTAACCACATAAACAGCATATGCAAGATCAGGGCGAGTAACCGTCAGATAGACTAAGCAACTCACAAGCTCTCGATATAAAGTAGGATCATCCAGAAGAACACCATCAGTAGTGGTGAGCTTTACATTAAGCTCAATAGGGGTATCAGAAATCTTAGTGTCAGTAAGATTGGCACGATGAATAACTTCATTGGCATACTTGGCCTGAGAGAGAAAGTAATCATTGGGAAAAGAAGCTACCTCAATACCAAGAAAATACCGCAATGGGCCCAGATCCTTCATTTTAAAAGTGCGGAAAAGATGTTGCTTGACCTTAGATATAGCAGAAGAGTTAGAACCAGTGATGATCATATCATCCACATACAGTAATAATGCAACAAATCCAGTAAAGGTGTGGAGAAGAAATAAAGTAGAGTCCTGGGCATAAGGATGAAATCCAAGCTCAGTAATAGCAATCTAAAAGCGATCATACCAAGCATGGGAAGACTGCTTCAAATCATACAGAGTACGCCGAAGGTGACAAACCTATCCAGAGAAATGGTGAAGGCCAGGGGGAGGACGCATGTAAACCTCCTCAGTGAGATGGCCATTAAGAAAAGCATTCTTAACATCCATCTGGTAAAGAGGCCAAGAACGAACATCAGCGACAGAAATCAAAGTACAGACAATAGTCATCTTGGCAACAGGAGCAAAGGTTTACTCATAATCAATACCATACTGTTGTGAGAAACCTTTGGCAACTAGACAAGCTTTTTAGCGCTCAAGAGAACCATCAAAATGAGTCTTGACTTTGTAGACCCATTTGCAACCAACCAAATTCCTACCAGCAGGCCAAGGAACCAACTCCCAAGTACTAGTTTTTTGTAAAGTAAACAACTCATCCTCCATAGCTTGAACCCAATGAGGATTTTGACAAGCCCTCCTTATAAGATTGAGGTTCTGAAAAAGAGTGAATAACAAATAAAAAAGTATGATAGGAAGCAGAAAAATATGTATTAGACCAATCCAACCTGTTTGGAGAATGACGCGCTCGAGTAGGATATCGGTGTGCAGCAGGATCAAAGTCGTCAGATGCAGGAGGATCAGCAGTAGGGGCAGAGACACAACCGGTGGAGGAGGAACTTGGCGACGAGAATAAACTAACAATGGAGGAGGAGAAGAAACCGAATGAGGAGAAGTAGCCAGAGGTGAAGGAGGAGGAGAAGATGGGACAAGTTCAGGAGGAACTGTGGAGATATACTCATCAGACGGGACCTCAGAAGGAAATGGATCAATATGAACCAAATCCTCTTTGGAAACTGACGCGGTGAGAGGAGGAAAGATGGGGAGTCATATGATGAGAGGCACCAAAGTAAAAAATCTAGACAGACGAAGAAATACCTAAAGAAGATCCAAGCAAACCTGAATGAAGAGATGAAACAATTGAGGCAGACAGGGATTGTTGGGAGGTAGACAATGTTTGCTGAAGCTGACTAATCCGAGCATGCAAGTAAGCCGATCAGGAGCTGGAGCTGGAGCAGTAGAACTAGCAGGAGCCTGAAAATTACTCGGAGAAGAAGAGCAAAATTGGGTCCAAGACTGTTGAGAAGATGAGCTAGACAGGCATCTCTTCTTGGGACAGTAATACTTCCAATGGCCCCTCTGATGGCAGAAGTGACACTCATCCGCAGCCAGAGACATCATAATAATAACCAAAAAACTAAGGGGTTCAAGTGTAATAACCCAAAATAGAGCAAAATAGCCAAACCAAAAGTTCAAGTCTAACAACCAGAAAATTGAGGGGTCAAACTGTAAATAAGTGTTTATTTTTATTTTTTTATAACCAAATAACAGTGCTGATATAGGGTCAAGGAACACTTCGGAACACAGAGAGAGAGAGAGAGAGAGAGAGAGAGAGAGTAGCAGCAGACAAACCAAGGGGGAGAGAGGACATTTGAAGAGGGAGAGAGGACTGTCGATCGAACAGCCCAGACGACCCATGAACATTCCAGATGACCCACGCCCCAGAGAGAGACGAGAAAGCCTTGAATCACGACTTCAGACCAAGCACAGAGGATTGTCGCGACTTTGAAGAAGACCAAAGAACAGCTTAGCAACTTCAGAGAAGCCCAGAGAAGACTTCAAGTTTCGAATGATCAAGGCTAGACCTAGGGTTTCGAATGTGACTCTGATACCATGTAAGTTTTTTGTCTATTCAAATGTACGTAATACAAAGATTACAACCAATATTTATAGCAATCCGAAACCTAATCTATAATAGGAAATAACCCTATACAATCAATCTACCATCAATCAAATATTCACAAATAACCTAATTGATATATTTCTGTAATTTACATAATATTCTCACATGTGCAACTAAGGGTCAAATAAAGATAATAGATATTTTAAAGGGTCAGGGAAAAAATAATAGAGATTTCTGTAAATTTATGTATATATATGTGCATTCATCAAGTTAGAGTGGTGGTGTATGTGAAAATTAATGTAAAATCTTTAAAGATAATATCATTGCTAATACATCCATTTTAGTGATTTAGTTGTTTTAGACATTTGAATATGGTGCATTTGAGTGAGTATATATGGACAAGTTGTGTAAAATGAAACAGCTAAGTTAAAGATATTATTATTGATAGTTAGTTTTTGGTTCACTGAAATGAAGGTGGAATGTGGATGACCATTCCCTTGAATGGTGAATGATGATTCTATTTGCAGTGCATTTTTCATAATGTTTTTAGTGAACCAAACATGAGAAATGACATTATGATGGGATGATCATTCCCTTCTAATCATTCCAGTGATCCAAACATAACATTAGTTGTTATAGGCATTTCCATTGTATGCATTTGGCAGAAAACCTTTGACAACTCTGTTTAATGAAAGGCTATTAAGAAGATGTAGGAAGTATAGAAATTATCTACAATGTGATATAGAGGATGAGTAAAAGGGGGCAGTTAGGGAAACTGCAATATGTAAGAAATTCAGCTTTTTGTGAATTTCTGATGCCGAGTTTGTAAATTTCTGATTGTTTTCTTATTCAGTTATTCTAGTGATGCATATAGTTGGTTACATATATATTATTTCTTTCACCTTGTTATTAAAGACTCGATCTTTTTGCCTTTTCATGATAAAACTAGATTTGCTGAAGTTACTGAGTGGTCGGATAAACCCTCAGTCAAGGTGGCTGTGACTGTTGATGCTCCCTCTGTTCTCAAATTGGTGATGGAACGGCTTACAGATTCATAGATTATGCATACAGATTCATAGATTATGCAGAGACTGGATTCATTGATGTTAACTGCTTCTGATCGTAGTTGTCAAAATCAAGTCATACTCGGCCACCATCGATGGTTGAAGTTTCTGCATAATATCGATTCAGAAATAATATGCTTCTACATGGTTGTTGTCTATTATTATGTTGGCTTCTGTCTGGAAAATTTGCCAGTCTTACTGCATCCTTCAATGAAATTGTTGTATTTCACTACTTTGTAATAAAGATGATTGTCTCAAAAAACGTTTGTTTAATAAACTTGTGTGTGAGGATTTTTTTTTTTTTTTGGCGGTGAAATGTGAGAATTTTATGAAGCACAAAACACAATCAACAAGAAGTCAGGGCATTCCTTAAGCTATCAATCACATCAGAAAGAAATATATCGATGAAAGATTCCAGGGGAGAAACCCCAAGCACAAATTAGAGTCCTAGAGGTCTGATTATTCTCAATGTTATTCCAAGAAGCAACTCTTCATCTAATGTCCTCTACCAGGTTGCTAAGAAGAACTACAGGCTTTGCTTTGCTTTGGTTTGGAGCAATCGGAATGCAAAAGGAAAGCTTGAACAATGTGTTTAAAATTCTTGCCCTACCTATTATGCAGTTCTCAGGAAACCATTTGATGCATATCCATATTCAGATGAGACACCATTCAAGCTTGAGACACCCCTCCAAAGGCTGCTTGCATGTCCATTGAAAAAATATATGGTCATGATTTTCATTAGCAGAATTGCGAAGCAGACGAACCACATTTTGAGTGAGTCCCTAGTTTTTTTTTATCTTCAAATGTCAGTTGTTAGTTGTTAGATTCAACCTCCTAGGAGGAATTGAACCCATGACTTCTTTGGTTAAGTGAGTCCCTAGCTAACTCTGTCAAGGGTGGAGAGTCTACCAAGGATGGCCAACCAGCAAATAAAAGACCATTTGGGAACATTTAAGAAACACCATACAACCTTAGGCCAGTTGTACCACAGGATGATTTGTGAGGCTGCTTGTATCAAGTGACAGTGTAAGCATGGATTGCTCTTATTTTGTTAAATTTTTGGACTCTGCTCACCAAATTTTTAAATTTGTTTAATAATCAAGTTGATCCAAACTTGATTTGAATAGACTTGCAAACACAATTATACATTAATTAATGTTTATTTTAATAATATAGAAAATATATGTTTATTAATTTATTTTATTTTTCTGTTTTATGTTTGGTGTTTTCTCTTTTTATATATTTGATTGATGAATTTTATTAATCATATGAGCAATATTTTATATTTTGTTAGTAATCTTCTTCTTCTGCTGCTTCTTTTTATTTTTTAGTTTATCTTATTTTTTTAATGTGCATATTAATTTAAGTTTCATTTGTCATTTCAAACTCAAGTTCAAACTCAACTAGATTAAAATAAACATTCAAAACATATATAGATAATATTTTTACTTCAGTTCTATGTAATTAGAAAATAAAAAGAGAAATAAGCATTATATGCAAAATTTATAAAATAGAAGCGTAACGGTCATAACGGTGCTATAGCAACAATGTAATGGCCATTATAGCCTTTATGTAATGATTGCGGCCGTTATAGTTGTGAATTTTTGTCGCACCGCTATAGCAGCCATAACATGTGGTGATAACCACCACAACCATTACGTAATGGTTATAGCCGCTTTTTAAAATCTTAGATTAATTGGTCAAATTACAAGATTGATCAATTTTGTTAATTTCCATTCACACATAAGTTATATGATATATAATTCAAAATGATTGATAATCTCGAACTTAAAATTCTATGAATATTAATATTCAAACAAATATGATCCTAATAGATAAGAGCCCCTATGATCATAATCAGAGACTAATTTGAGCTGCTTGTTCTTATTTTTCTTTTTTTTTTGAAATATATGTTACGCTGTTTGGTACAGTTTTTACTTGTAACTTATTAGGCAAAAATAATTTGAGCAAGTTAAAAAAAATTGATTTCTAAAAGTTGAGTTAATGTTGGTTCTAGGTTCAATTTTTAGATTATCAGCTTTTAAATTACAATAAACTACACTAAAGAGCACTAAAGTTATTATAAGCTAATTGTTCCTCAACTTGTCTTGCGATAATTGTCCCCTCTCACATTTTTGGCTAAACAAAAACAAACAAAACCAACGTAAAAAAAGAGTAATATTGTGGTGATGGAGTGATACCAAAGAATTTTCTATGGGATTTTTTTTTTTTTAAGGGTCCTTGGTATTAAGATTTTATAGCATAAATGACATTTAATATTTTCATAATGTCTAAAGTCCCTCAATATCGATCCACAGAAAATTTGATGTAGAGAAATTCTCTCCAAACTTCCCATAGAAATTCTCTCTAGAGAAAAAGAAATTCTCTCCAAAGAAATTCTGTGAGATCTTTCATACAACAACCAATCCAATATTGAATGGTTTACTTCTTAGAGAAATTCTCTCTAGAGAAATTATGGACAGAATTCCTGTAGACTTCACAGAGAAATTATGGGAGATCTTTTATACAATAACCAATCCAATATTGAGTGGTTCACTTCTCAAAGAAATTCTCTCCAGAGAAATTATAGGAAGAATTTCTTTGGACTTCACAGAGAAATTCTGGGAGATCTTTCATACAACAACCAATACAATATTGAGTGGTTCACTTCCTAAAGAAATTCTCTCCAGAGAAATTATGGGAAGAATTTCTCTGGACTTGACAGAGAAATTCTGGGAGATCTTTCATACAACAACCAATCCAATATTGAGTGGTTCACTTCTCAAATAAATTCTCTCCGAAGAATTTCTCTAGACTTCACAAAGAAATTCTGCGAGATCTTTCATACAATAATCAATCCAATATTAAGTGGTTCACTTCCCAAAGAAATTCTCTTGGATTTCACAGAGAAATTCTGGGAAATCTTTCATACAACAATTAATCCAATATTAAGCGGTTTCTTGAGTTGAAAAGTAATCAAACAACAAATAATTGAATTAAAACACAAAAATGGATATCTAGAGTTGTTTTTTTGTATTTGTTGAAGTGAAAAGATGCAGAGCAGTGTTTTATATTTCTAATCAAACAGCTAACACTCTCTCTCCTAACACACAAACTCATTTTTTAGAGAGAGAATAGCTAACAATCTTGATGCAGATTTTAAAAGCACTCTCTCTAGTCTAGAGAGATAGAACACAACACACATCTATTGCCTCTTGAATTGAAGAGAGAGAGAAAGCAAAGCAAATATGCCAAAAAAAAAAAACTTTTTCCATGTCTACACTTTCTCTCACTATATTTACATATGTTTTTGTGTATCGTTGATTCGACACCCTAGAGATTGTGTGTGTCTCGAGAAGGTTTTGGTGTTTGATGTGAGATATTGTGGTAAATCCAAGATGGAGGAAGTTTTCGGAGATGGTGGATGGACAGAGATCTACTACAATGGTGGTACGAACAAGCCTTTAGCAATGGTGGTTGTTTGGATGGTGGTAACAGCGAGAAGTGGAAGAGGCGACAGAGTAGGTTTCGGTGAAGAGATTGACGGAAGTAGAGACATCATCGTCCTTTGATAGCAATAGTAGATATATATATATATAGAGAGAGAGAGGGGGGGGGAGAAGAGAGAGACTAGGTTATGGAAATTATGGGATGAGACGATTAAGATAGTTTGAGGATGTGAGGGAGACTTCGAGGAAGGAGTTTGGAGAGAGAGAGAGAAATGAGGTTTGATTTGAGAGAGTTAAATTTTTTTTGTAAAGAATGTGTGTGGGTTGAGGGACCTTAGATATTATAAAATAATATCATTGATCTTTTTTATTACTAAAAATGGAAGAGGGACCTTAGACTAATTTTTCTACCAAATCACATTATTTAATTCATTTTAGATTAAAATATCATGCTATGTATTAGTGTCATATAAAATGTCACATTTATAACATCTAAATGCCATTACCATTTTTGTTTTTTTAGCATTTATTTTATTTATTTATTTATTTATATTTTACCTTCCTCTTTTAAATGGTGTTCGGGGTGGAGAATTGGCAGGGGTCTCTGAGGGAAGTGATGGAGACAGTACAAAAAGAGGTGGTTGAGGGTGAATTACTAAGGGACTAAGCAATGACTTGACAAGTTTGATTCAAATCTTCAAAGACATTGCTTTACAATTCTCATCCAATCCTGACAGAAGTTATCATCTATGATTGAGATATTCTACTACTCACCTTCTCTTATCAAAACCTCCCCCGCCCCCCCCCCCCCCCCCCCCCCCTCTTTTTTTTTTTTTTTTTTATTTTTTAGGTGTTACATTGCTATATCTAATCATTTGTATCACTCTAAAATGGATTAGTCTAAACCACATGGGTGTGTTTATATTCTGTACAAATATTGAAATATGTCTTATATATACCCATTTATTGGATGTCAAAATATTTATCACTATGGTTCATAGTTACTATAATGTTATTATAGCATCATTCTAATCTTAAATTTTATATAAAAATTTTGTATAAATATCATTTTGGGATAATTGGTGAAAAGTCCAATTTAAAGAGGGTATAAGACATTAGATTGAAGAGAAAATATTATTTGGTGATGAGGACATTTGTTGGTCAAAAGTCCATTTTATTCTATCTGTTGAATTTTTTTTCCTATCTGTTGAAATTTTTATCCTAGTTTTTTCTTATCTGTCAAAATTATTTTAATATTTTTTTAATCTATTTGTTGAAATTTACCAAACTTATTTAACCTATCTGTGTGAAATTCTTTTCAGAGGGAGAGAGATTGAATAACAATCTGAGTATGTATTTTTTTTCCTCGGTGTGAGTTTTGATCTATTCTCTGATTGAAGTTCAGTTGATACATAGGCCTTATTTGAGAGGAGGGTTGGGCTAAAATAGCTCACTAAAAGATAAAATAGATTAAAATAGCTAAGAAGATAAAATGTCATATTAAATCTATAATCATTTCACTTTTTCTTTTACAACTATCAAATCAACTATAAAAAATAATAAATCAATAAAACCAATCAACTTTTCAAATACAACTTTTTTAGTCAGTCTAAAATAATCAAAAAAATAAATAAATTAAATAGTCTATTAAAATAGCCAACTTTCCAAACAAAGCTATTGTATTAGGAAGAACAATCTCCAACCCTACCATGGTGAAAAAAAATAAAAATAAAAACCCCACATTTTAAACATCCAATGTGACCTACCTTTCCATAAGCTTGTTCAATCAAACAAAAATAGACATGAAAATAGGAGGGTTTCCATTAAAGGCCCAACACATATTATTAGAGTTGAGATTTCATGTGTAACCATTTATGAAACCCAGCTAGACAACAAGAGTGGTAATTGAAGAAGAATTTGCATAAATGGCAACAGAGAGGGTTTCAAATTTCTTAGGAAAAAATGAAAGACCTGAGTATGAGTGGTGGTACTGTTCAAAAAAAGAAAAGAAAAGTATTGAGTGGTTATTTGGATTTGGAGGGGGAATTGGAGGAGATGAGGGAGACTTATAGGTTTGGAAAGACTAAAGAAGCATCTTGGAGGAGGTCATAACTTGGGGCTTTGCTCAAAATCTCCTTGAGAAAAGAAAAGATGACATGATGTTTGGACATTAAAGAAAGGGACTGACGGTAAAGAGAGAGAGAGAGAGAGAGAGAGAGAGATTCGAAGCTTAGGCCCTGTTTGTTTATCAAATCTAAAGGTCAGATATAGGTGTGAAACTAGATATAATATGAGGTGGATCTCACGTATTTTTTTGTCTCTCTATATTCCATGTTTAGTTGCTTTGGATATAGGAAGTCCAAATAGTATATGATGCAAAAAGGGGGAGAATATGCAATACTATCCCATAGTATTGTATATCTCCCACCGTCGGATATAACTCATCATCTAAAGGTAAAAAATAATCACTCTCTTCTCATCTTATTATATATCATATCTTAACTAAACATAGTAGAAATGAGTCCACAATATATATATATATATAATCCATCTCATATCCTATAACATATTATATCCCATCTTTATCGTTAGGTATTAAATATCCTCCTGAAACTCTTATATCAAATCCGGACAATCAAACGGGACCTAGAGTAGTGAAGAGAGAGAAAATGGGTTGTGTGTTTCTGATAGAGAGGGTTTGTCTGCTCTATGGTGGGTCACGGTGGTGAGAGTTGTGTCTCCGATTCATCTCCGACGACAGCGGTAAAGCCAACTTTCGGTGTGCACGGTTGTTGGAAGCGTTTCTATCGGACTTCATCTCTGCTCTTTCAACAATAGTTTGAAGAGAGAGGGGTTCCTAAGAAGGGTTTAAAGAGAGAGAGAAGAAATTTGGGCATAATTTGTACAGATAACATTGTCCTTGTAGGCCCAAAGAAATTAACGTGTGTCCTTGTGGACCAAAACAAAAAGGTCCTTAAATCTATCCTCTTATAAAAATATAAATTGGACCTTTGGACCAAGCTTCCTATCATTTTTTAGAAGCACGCCAAAATTATGCTTATATTTTTCTTTTACAACTCCTAAAGTTTATAATAGAATAAACATCCATAAACTATTTAATTGAAAACTTATTTACAAAAATAAAATATAACTTCATAAATATTATAAATTAATAAAAGATCTTATCTAGTTTACTACTATTATAAAAGTGTGAAGAGCCAGTCATTTTTCTACCTTTTTTAAAATTCTAATTTTACCCTCTCAAATCTATTATATTTTCTAAAAGTCATGAAGAGTTCTATATAAACTAAATATATCTTTATTTTTGGAGTTGAACACTCAAAAACGATATATCTGCTTACAAGAGTCCTATATAAATATAAACAAACTGTCTCCCTTCTTATCAACAACAACAACAACAAAAATCGTCTCCTTATTTTTTACATTAATAATAATTGAAGAACAAAAAAATAATTACTCTTTTGTATTTCTATACTAATATACATAATATTTATAATTATCCATCATGAATCAAATTTCTGTAAATAATTTTGGTTGAATTTTAAAGTTATATGTATTCATTCGAATCTAGACAGAAGAAAGCATATGCGTTTTTAAAATAGAGATTTGTACTGTATCTCAAAATTTTGCAGGTTATCTTCATACACTTTCTTTTTATTTAAATTATATTTTATGAACTGTAATATTGTACATGGTACTTTAATAACCAATGTATGATGTCAAAATTCTAAAAAGAATCATTTTCATTGGTTTTATACTTTAAATCTGTTCTTCAATTTTTGATTTTTCATATTTTCTCAGTTTTGATTATTAAAGATACTAAAATTTCTTCATATTTTATATTTAAATTGTACTTTTATATGAAAATCTAATATCTAATAATCTAAATAGAATAAAAGTAAAATATTAGTAATTTTTTTTTATAAATTCAAACATGTACTATTTACTATTATTATTATATATTATTGTTTAATACTAATAATTTTTTTCCAAAAAGAATACACAATAAATTATTTTCTAAGTGTATTTAAATTAAGTGAATCTAAATCTAAAAGTAAAATTAAAAAATAGAAAAGTATTAAATTAAGTGAATCTAAAAGGAAAATAAAAGGGTTATTAAAAAAAGTAGTATCAAAAACAAAAAACATGAAAGTCAAAAAATTCAAAAGAGATGTGAAATACATGGAAAGGATCGAGTTCATACCGGTCTAGACTTGTCCAATCTTTACCGGTCTCTTTTCATAAGTGGCATTTTCCTCTACTTCTAGACTTGTCCAATCCAAAACATGGGAAGGATCGGGTTCATACTTAAGAAGCATGAAAATGTGACATACATCATGTATCTCGGAGAGTTGCAGTGGTAAGGCAAGACAGTAAGCTACTTTCCCTACCAGTTCTATAATATCAAAAGGGCCAATGAACATAGGTGATAATTTTCCACTTCGCCCAATTCTCATCAAACCCTTCCTAGGTGATGTTTTCAAGAAGACAAGATCACCAACTTCAAAGGACAAAGGTCTTATTCTCCGGTCGGCATAACTCTTTTGTCGGCTCTGAGCCGTGATCAGCCTCTTTCGAATAAGAGCCACTTTCTCGGTGCTCTCATGAACTAATTCGGGTCTAAGCATGGGTGAATCCCCTACCTCGGTCTAGTGCACAAGTGATCTACACGAACATCCATACAAGACTTCAAATGGTGCCATCCCGATGCTAGCCTAATAACTATTATTGTAGTCAAACTCCGCTAGAGGCAAGTGTCTGTCCCAAGAACCTTTGAAGTCTAATAGACATGCTCTCAACATATCTTCTAGAATTTGGATGGTGCACTCGGATTGTTCGTTCGTTAGAGGGTGATAGATGGTACTAAAGGTCAACTGCGTATCCATAATGTCTTGCAAACTCTGCCACAGTCGTGTGGTAAAGTGAGGGTCTCTATCCGAGATGATGCTTATCAAAACCCTATGGAATCTCTCTAACATATAATTCAGCCAAATAATCAACTGAATCACCTATACACATAGCAAGAAAATTGGCCGACTTAGTTAGTCGATCCACAACTACCCAAACCGTATCATTACCTCTCTGTGTTCTAGGAAGGCTAGAGACAAAATCCATAGTGATGTGCTCCCATTTTCACTCGGCTATTGGTAAGGGTTGAAATAACCCGGCTAGCTTTTGGTTTTCTGCTTTGACTTGTTGGCAGGTTAGACACTTAGATATAAACAATGCCACATCTCGTTTCCACCAAAATTGTTGGCTAATATCACGGTACATTTTTGTGCCTCCCGGATGCATCGCAAGACGTGAGTGGTGAAATTCCCGAAGGACTTCGTCTCTACAAGTTTTTGGCACAAAGAGGCAGTCTAGATACCAAATACTAGCATCAAAATGTACCCTCAAATCTTTTTCCTTCTTTCCTTGGGATATTTTCCCTTGGATTACTTCCACTTCTGAATCACCTTATTATGGTTCTATGACCCGTGTTATGAGCTTTAGTTGTGCAAGGATAGTAAACAAGGTGGCATATTTAGGAGACTCACTACGGTGCAAGTCAAATTTGCTCAAGTCACCTAACAGCTCCCATTCCCTCATGGCAAGGCTAGCAGTAGTGCTCACGAATTTTCTGCTTAAGGCATTGGCCACCACATTGGCGTTTCCTGGATGATAGTGCAATTCAAAATCGTAGTCTTCCATAAACTCCATCCAAGATATTAACCTATTTCACAACGCCCAAGGATTTCCAAATGGAAAACGTACTGATCAAGTGCCTTTCCAAAAGGACTTCGATGAGTGCAGTGAACAAAAGTTGTATCCAAGAAGTTTGATCTCATACCCACATAACCACATAAACACCTAATCATAACAATTAATATTTCTTCCTGGCATAACAAACCCATTATGGCACAAGCCACAACCCATGAACTCAAGGTATTCAAATCCAATTAACTCTAAGACCAATTTGTAATGCTCCCAAAATAATTCTAACTAGAGGTCAAATACAACATGCACAATATACCAAGATAATTATAATATCAATTCTAAAAGCTCTCTTTCTCATTGAACTATAGATTAACAGTTACAAATTTTAGTATGAATCCTTACAGTTCAACAAGTTAGAGGAAGTTATAACAAATGCCTAACGCTTACAAGTTTCTAGATCAAAATTTTCAAAGAACAAAAGGACTCTTAGTCACAAAGAAAGTAAATACATTTGAAGCATTGTGTTCCATATACATCATGTCTTTAACAAAAACAAAAGTCTGAATCTCTTCTAATTCATTGGGGTAGTTGCTGCTCTCCGAGTACTGAAAGTTGTTAGATAGGAATAACCAATTGCCCAATCAAGAATATATTTAACCAAGTATGTGAACATTTGATTTAAAATATGCATGATCATAACCAATACCCAAGGATACTAATTTTCTAGTTTTATACAACAAAGTACAACCTTACATTTAATTTCACATTTCTTTGTCCCCACACAGATGGCCAATGGGGACCTCAACTCTTTCACATTTGTCCTGCTCACATGACCGGGCACGTGGACACCTCAAAACATCTCCACATTTTTCGTCCTCACACGACCAGGCAAGTGAGCAACTCAATTTCCCCGCGCGGGTAAAGTCATTACACACAACAATCAACATTCCAAAACTCAATTTTTATTACAACACAAAGAATCCCAATACCGTTCTAATTTACCCATCCATTTCTCTTCCATTATCAATCATGATCCATGAACAACATTTAGGGTTTCACAATAATTTTAGGGCTTTTCCTTTCATGTCTTTATTTTCCTTTATTTATGCTTTCTACACTCTCTTTCATTAGTCGATACTCAAATCTTTCACCAATTCTAGTCAAAGCTCACTATTACCATTAATGTCCATATGTGTATATATATATATCACCCATTCCAAATCATACATTGATACTAAAAGATTAACACATACTTAAACCAAAACATAGACATACAAGGATAAAGATATTCCTACCTCAAAAGTTGTGAGAGGAGAGATGAAAACCCAAGGATGAACCTCCATGACAACAAGATCCAATTGGTCTAAAATGTAGCTCTTGATGAGATAAACAAGTTTAATGAAAAAGCAATGATGGATTCTAGCTAAAAATAGGTAAAATCTAGTATTTAGGAGATAGGGTTTTTGAAAAAGGGGTTTAGAGAGAGAATGAGAGTGAAAAAGTAAATCCAAAAAGTGTTTAGATCAAAATTTAAAACTGCTATCCCGAACAAACCGCTCGAGTGATAAACGCAAGGTCTCAAACATTTGGCAGAGCTACAGTGAAACTACTGGAAACTTGACATCTTTGCTCGAGCGACCACTCTACCGCTCAAGTGGTCTCATCTACAAACAAACAAGATATTGGGAGCTCTGCTTATTCGCTTAAGCGGTCACTCAAAGCAAGTTGTTACATCCTTCTTATGTGTTCAATTTGGTTTTAGTTCTCATTCTTTTTTGTGGTGCTTATTTATTTGTAGAAGGAAGCTTTAGTGGCTTTGTTCCATGGAATTATCATTTGCCCATATGGCAAAATTTTATGGAATCTTGTAGATGAGAAATAAACATAATATTTACTATTGTAATATAGCAATTCTCTATATCAATGCTATAAACATGAGTCATGTGAAAAAATTTTAGTCATTAATGAATTCATTTAAGACCTCTTATAACGACTATAAATAAAGTAACTAGTGAAACAACTTGAGCTTTAATATGAAATATTAGACCTCAAACATGAGGTACAAGATGAAATGTCAGACCTCAAAATTATAAAGATGCTACTTTAAACTTTAGTAATTTGAACTCCCTAATGCCTTCAAATCAAGTAGTCGCTCTAGTATGTAGATGGTATAGGCTCCCAAAACCATTTAAGATCATCTATGACTAGAAAATCCTAAACAATTTGAGAAAAATGTTTACATGATTAACAACTTTCAATGATGTGCATTGCAGTCACACCAAGCAAGTTTGCAATGACCATCTTAACTTCAAAGAGAAAGTAGTGGTGAGCAATTGAACTCACTGATATAAGATAAAGTTTTTATAAACTTGGGCAAAATCAACACCAAGGTCAGCTTCTGTTGATATAGTAGTAACTTCTAACATCCACGTTGCTGGGTTGAAATTAGCAATTCTCTATATCAATGCTAAACATGTGTTATATGGAAACTTTTTAAACGAGTTTTTTTGCTATAAATAAAATAACAGAAACCAAATAACAAAAGGAAAAGTATGCTTTTACAATAATATATTCAATGAAAAAGTTAAGATAGAACAAAATGAGGCATAAAAGTAAATGGATGAATTGCCCAAATCTTCCTCTTCCTCTTGGCTCAATAGATGGCCCCCTTCGAACCCCCTTATCGAGTCCAATTCCAAGAGTTCGAATCGAGCTAAGGATAGAGCTCAATGTTGGTATTTTTATGGGAAAAGTGGGGTAGGACTAGCGTAATTGAGAGGATTGTGCTTTGATTGAGAAATTTTATATACAAAATAGAGGACCACTAGTTTGTATACAAAACAAAAATTTTATATACAAAATAGAGGATTGTGCTTGGCAAAAAATGATGATATATTTAGATATATATGTCCGTCAATATAAAGAGAGAAAGAAGAGATTTTTCATTTACCTGTGGCAAATGAGAAGAATGAGTTCAATCGTCTAGGCCAATAGCAAAAACTACAATGTTGTCCGAACCCCTCCACGCCGGTGTTGTCCAATCGTTTTCCCTACCAATTGTTCTCTTTTCCATTCTTTTCCCTCCAAAACTAATCGGTGTTAAGAGATAAGAGTAAAAAGGTTTTGAAGAGTTTTATTTTACAGTTAGTTTTGGTAGTATAATGGGTGTAATGAGAATCACATTTTTTTGTTAGTGGTGTAATGAAATAGAGGGTGTAAGAAGGTAAACTAGTGGGAGCAATGCGGTTGAAGCCATTGTTGTTGAATCATTTGAAGAAGAGTACATGGAAACATCTAAGGGCAAAAGTCACAAGAGGGGCCATAGCCAGAGTGATAGTGGTCGTTCTAAAGAGTCACGGTTAAGTGGCTTTAATGATGTTTATGTAGCTTTCACTACCTACGTACAGGCAAAGGTGGAACAATCCCGTGCACAATTAACAAAAACGGAGGTTGTAAGCGCAGGTGGTGATAATTATTCCCTTGACACGTGTCAAGATGCCCTGCTTCAGCTTAGGGAGATACCAGCAGTCCAGTACGTTAGGGCATTGATACTATTCAAAGATAAGGAATGGTAGAGGTTTTTTATGTGCACTCCTGCGTATATGCGCCAATCAATGATCCTAGCTTTACAGTCAACTGTGAAGCTGTGTCTTTGATGGAGTTTGCGATTTTTTCAGTGGTTATGAAACATGCATTTATGAGTTTAATTTTTTTTTTTTTTTTCTAAGATTCATGACATACTATTTTTTATCCTTCTTCGTATGTTTATGTTTTATATTTTTGTGACCCAGTTATGTTTTATATTTCGTGTGATCTTCTTCTTCTTCTTTCATTCATGTCTGTTTTCATATTTCTAATTCAATTTCCAATTTTACACACAACATATAATCTGCAAATTCAAGGCTCATCATGTCAAACAAGATGGATAAATATTAATAGTGTTTACATTGACTACATATTTCAATTTACTTCAATAAATGACTAAGGCCAACAAATTAATTACAGTGGCTAAATTTAGGTTCACCAAGGATGAAGAGAGCCTTTAGAGCTTAAGATAGTTAGCGCTGATTTCTTGTATTTTGCTTAGTTTGTTTTTTGCTAGTAGTGTTAGCACATTGTACATTTTAGACAGTTTTATTTTCTTTAAAAACTTATTCTCTTTTGTAAAAAAGTAACCATGATCGGAATAAAAACTAGCTTTTTGTTGAAAAAGTGTTGTATTTTGCATCTTGAGCACCGCATGAGCACCAAATTGCATAAAAACAAGATTGATGGAAATTGAACACTGTACATTGTATTGGCATTTTCTTAATCAGGTAATGAACCGACCAACACTTAACAAACAGAGTAAAATAACTCGATGAACAACTAATAATAACAGCTCGATAATCAAAACAATACAAATACAATTTCACAAGCAAAACAAATACAACTTGATAAGCAAAACAAGACAAATTCAACTCGATAAACAAAGTTGAAACAAAATGGCTCAACAAAACTAACCAAGACAAGAATACACAATGCACAAAGAGCATAACAAAACACAAGTTCTCAGTACTCTCGACATACAGGTTGACACAGGACAAACCAGGAGGCCATCAGCCATGAACAGAGGCTGTCAACCACCAATGGTGGCCGATTGGCTACCAGCACTGGCCGGTCGACCATCAGTGCGAGGGACCTCCCCTGTCTTCCATTCAGTGCCTTATCTTCTACAAAAGTTGGGACATCATAATTTCTTCATTCCAACTATGTTTTTACCACAAATGGAGCCATTCTTTGCTGAAAAACTCTCAAATTGGATTGCAACTTTAGATGGCTTAGAAAAAGTGAATTTTTGGGGTTTTGGGATAAATGCACTATTCCCGCTAAGTCGTTCTCCACTATGTTTTCCGTTCCTTCACGCCACGGCTAGATGTTGGAATCCAATTACACATGTCTTCAGCTTCAGGGGACAAGAGATATGCTCATTCCAAGTGTTAATAGAGTCCCAGTATAACAAGGAAATCTTGCCTCCAGCCCCGTTTTGGTCACATCCAAGCTTTAGGAAGGATGTGTGGGCTTACTTTACACGAGGCTCAATCCTTGGTTCTCAATGGGGAGCTGGATTCCCAGCCTCATTCATCAATTTTCTGACGCCGGTGACCACGGTGACCGTCTTTGGCAGACTTTTCAGCAGTATGCCCTTTGTTTGTGCATGTTAGCACATTTCCTTCTTGCCCCTAGTTTCGGAGGGTCTAGCATTCGCTTGATCGAACGGGCCCAAGGCTTGAAAAAGAAGAAGAGCTGCATTGGCTTAGCATTGGCCGAGAGTTTGATGGGCTTGGACGCCTTCCATCAGCAAGAGACAAACAAATTTGCGGGAAGTCCACTACTTTTGCAGGTAATGTTTTCCACTCTTCTCATATGTATTTCTCACATCTCTCGACACTCAGGCTCTGTTTTTCTCTCAAAGCCCTTTTCTCACTTTTTCTCTCAACATACATCTTTCTATTCTTTAATCTCTCTTTTCTTTCATCCCTCCCCAGATATGGGTCATGGACACGCTGAAGGTAGTGGACTCTTGTTCTGCATATTCAGCACGAGGCTATTTCTTTCGCCAACAGTTGGTTGATTTCCCGAACGAATGGTGGTGGTACCATTGGATGTGTAACAGGTCCACTGCTGACATTGCTTGGTGTTGCCCCTAGTTTGATCTGCCCGAGATGAGCTACAACATGGCTCGGCAACCTGGCATTCAGTTAGTTGGCTTGACATACTGTGTCTTCTACTTTCCGCTTTGGTTTAGGCGTTAGTTTGGACATGACCAGACTTGTCCAGAAGAGGGGGTGGAGTACCTGGCTCCATTCTTCGTCCGAGGGTCATATATAACTCGATATCCCACTGCATAGAGGACAAGAGAACTTCTGGGTCTCGCTCCCAATTTCAGTTGCACCCTTTCTAGCGAATGCTTGGCTTGTCTTGAAAATGAGGCGTAAACTGGGCCCACTTTAGCATCTTAAGCTTCCATAAGCTCTGGAAGGGGACGCAAGAACACCTGATTCACCCATGCCCCAAGTTTATTGGTTTGATATAACTTTCAAGTTTTCCTTTTGAATGTAATAAAAAGCAACTTTGATGTGTATTTAGAGTTAGAGAACTTTGTATTGAAATCAATAAAATTGGAGCTGTAGGCACTAAAAATTTTCCTTTTGGTCCAAAAATGGTCTAAGTTGTAAAAAGATTAATTTGAACAAAATCAACTTTTATTAAAAATTTTCAAAACCATTTTCAATGAGGATCACAACTCAACACACATAGAATCTATCCTCTAGATGTTCAACCTCGAATCCAACAAATAGAAAGTTACCCGTTGTCTGAATAGCACTACACTGTACTGTAACCAGCTCTCATAGCGAAGATTACAACTGAACTCTTGGATACAAAAGGCAAAGATGACCTGAACAATCTCATGGGTAGGGCAGTTGAGTTTGAAGTGTTTATGGCTGAACCTCATAATGAAGTTGTCTACGTATCTCGAAAATGGGAATCAAGCCTTACGTAGTTCAGTTCGGGTTCACTCGGGTATTAACACTCTTATTTTGTGCTCTAACTTTTGTCAAGGCCGTCTTTTCTGGGTTTTTAACCTTGCGAGCTCAGTTTTTCTTTTTTCTAATTTTTTTTGCTCTAACTTTTGCTTAGGTCGCCCTTCCGGGTTTTCGGCCTAACGAGCCACTCAATGATAATATTTCTTCAACTTGTCCATGTTGATTGGTTGGGAGAATTCCAGGCCATCTAGGTCCATAAGAATGACAACTCCATCCAACCAAATAGATTTGATAATGTAAGGACCAGTCTAATTGGGTCTGAACTTGTTCATAGGGTCGTGGATAGGAGCTCAATTATCCTTTAGCACCAAATCCCCTTCTTTCAGATTCCTAGACTTAACTTTCTTGTTGAAAGCCCTGGCAATTCTGCGTTGATAACCTTGGACATGGTACAGTGCTTTCAGCCTTCTCTCGTCGAACAGCATCAGTTCTTCGAACTTGCTCTGCTGCCAATCCGCTTCTGCTATCTGGCACTCAGCCATAACCCGCAACAACGGAACCTCTATTTCAATCGGCAGGACAGCTTCCATCCCATAAACCAAAGAATACGGAGTTACCCCAGTAGATGTCGGAATTGATGTTTTATAGCCCGAGAGAGCAAATGGAAATTTGTCTGGCCAGTCCTTGTAAGTCTCCGCCATTTTCTGCAAAATGTGCTGATGTTCTTGTTGGCGGCCTCAACAGCTCCGTTGGTTTGTGGCCGATATGTGGATGACTTATGAAAAGCCACGTTGTATTTCTCTAACAATTCGATCGCTTCTCTCTTAAAATGAGAGCCATGGTCTGAAATGATCTTGTTCAGGACCCCATAACGACAAATGATGTTATTCTTGATAAACTTGGCTATATGCGACGCTTTTAGCACAGCATAGGATTGGGCTTCCACCTATTTTGTAAAATAATCTATTGCCACTAGGATATACTCATGCCTACTTGACCCTTTCGGCATAACTGCCCCAATAACATCAATTTCCCAGACTGAAAAAGGCCATGGTGAAGTCATGTTGTACAGCTTCAACGGCGGGATGTTCATGCAATTCGCATGAATTTGGCATTTGTAGCATCACCGAACAAAACCGATACAATCCTCCTCCATGGTTGACCAGTAATAACCCTGCCTAAGAATCTTCCCGGCTAGCATAACTCCGCTCATGTGCGATCCGCACTCTCCTCCATGGATGGCCTCCATTAGGCGTTTCGATTCTTCTGCATCAACACATAGCTTATGCATTCCCAGATGACCACGTTTGTACAACTTACCCCCACAGATGATAAACTGAGCAGCCATTCGCCCTATTACCCTTTTATGTTTGGCATTTGCCCATAGTTGATAAGCCTTACATTCCAATAAATTTCAGATATCATAATACCAGGGGTTCTGATCTTGTACTTTGTCTATCGCGGCGAGCAACTCGTAGGCCGGTGCATATCTCTGTTCAATAATGATCGGACGCATCCGGACTCCCAAAGGGATGTCTATCATGGAAGATAGAGTTGATAAGGCATCAGTGAACCTGTTGTTCTCTCTTAACAGATGCGTGAAGTCTAGCTTCTTAAACCTAGGAATCAAAACATCTAGGGTTTGGTAATAGATTTTCATTCTTTCTTCCTTATCCTTCCAGTCTTCTTTTGCTTGAGACATAACCAGGTTTGAGTCCCCAATGACATCCAACCTTTTTGCCCATAGTTCTAGGGTGGTTTCCAAGCCAGCGATACACGCCTCGTATTCTACTTCGTTGTTAGATACCTTGAACCAGAGTTTGAAGGCTAAAGATATATGGGAATTGTCGGGTGCCATCAGAAATACCTCTATCCCATAACCATACTGATTAGACGCTCTATCAAAGTACATTGTCCAAATCTCTTCCTCAACCTGCAGAATAGCTTCATCTGGGAATAGGTATTCTACCATTTCATTCCCTTTCACTGGGTGATCTGCCAAAAACTCAGCTACCGCTCTTCCTTTGACAGACTTGCAAGTCACATATTTTAGATCAAATTCGGAGAGAAGAAACAATCAACAGGCTAGCCTACCTGTAAGTGCTGGTTTCTCGAAGAGATATTTGATAAGATCTAATCTCGAAACCAGAATTACAGAGTAAGCTAACAGGTAGTGCCTCAACTTCTTGGTGGCCCATACCAAGGCTAAGTAAGCCTTCGCCAATAGGGTGTAACGGGTCTCATAACCCAACATTTTCTTGCTCAGGTAATAGATGGCTTTCTCCATTCTATCCTCAGATTCCTGAGCAAGCATGCAGCCCATAGTCATGTCGGTTACTGACAGATACAAAATCAACAGCTTCCCCGGCTCTGACGGTGACAACACGGGCGGGTTCTGAAGGTACTACTTGATCTGCTCAAAAGTAAACTGACATCGGTCATCAAATTGGAATTTCTTTCTTTCTTTAGGAGACCAAATAGTAATTCACAAGTCAAGGTTAATTTTGCAATAAACCGTCTTATGAATTGCACTTTACCCAGAAAGCCTCGCACATCCTTTTCAGTCCTTGGTGGTGGCATTTCTAGAATGGCCTTGATTTTGGAAGGATCAACCTCGATGTCTCTCTGTGTAATCAAGAACCCTAGCATTTTCCCTACTGTGATACCAAATTTGCATTTTTGTGGATTCAGCCTCAACCGATATTCCCTGATTCGTTGGAAGAATTTCTTCAAGGCGGTGTAGTGGCCCTCTCTTTCCTTGGACTTGATAAGCATGTCGTCCATGTACACCTCAACCTCTTTGTAGATCATATCATGCAAGATAGTGGTTGTAGCTTGTTGATAAGTAGTCCTAGCATTTTTCAGACCGAACGACATCACCCTGTAGCAATAGGTTCCCCCCGGCATGGTGAAGCCAGTCTTCTTCCTGTCCTCAGGTGCTATCAAGATCTGGTTATACCCGAAAAACCCATCCATAAAGGAGAGCAACACATGGCCTGCGGTGAATTCCACCAATTCATCGATGTGCAATAGACGAAAGTCGTCATTCAGATTAGCTTTGTTCAAATCTCTAAAATCCACACACACCCGAATTCTACTATCTTTTTTCAGCACCGGAATAATATTGGCCAACCAAGTCGGATACTCAGATACTAGCAAAAACCCTGTGTCTATCTGCTTGGTGATCTCTTCTTTAATCTTCAAAGCCCAATCCGGGCGTATTCTCTGAAGCTTTTGCTTGACAAGTTGGGCCTTGGGGTCAAGAGGGATACGATGCTGTATAATCTCAGGATTGATTCCAGACATGTCTTCGTAGGACCATGCGAAAACATCTTTGAAATCTTTTAATAAAGCGACTAAGCGCTTGCGTTCCTCTGAAGACAATGTGGACTCAATCTGGACCAGAAGCGGATCCTTCTCAGTACCCACATTAATTGAAGTGATTTCATCAACAAGGGGTTTTACAAACCTCTCCTCCTCTCAATCAATTAAATATTTCAAAATCAGAGAAATTCCTTCCTTGTCGTTTTTATCAAACTTTTGAAAGTCATAATCAATGTAATATATAAGTGGCACAGAGAAGTACTCAGAAACAACAGTGGAATCATTCTTATTCAAAGGTTCTAGCTCATCTAATTCCTCCGTTACAACCGACTCAAAAGAAAAGGAAAAATACGACCTAGACAAAACTACGGCATCCGGGTTATCAACCCCAGGAATACCGGACTCCAACTCAGAAGAACTGGAATCTGATTCCGACTCCACAGACTGAGTGGAATCAGACTTCGGCTCACTGCCTGATTCAGAACTGCTGGACAGAAAGCCCTCCTCTAGCTGCCAAATGAGAGAGGGTACATTAGATGCATCCAGAATACCACTGGAAAAGGTCTACACTTGATTGGTCTCCGATCATGGAAATGGTGAAGTCATCCCCCAAGCTCTCTAGATCAATCAGAGGATCCGAAAGGAGACAAGCCAGTGTTGCTCCTATCTTAAGTTCACTACTGTTGGACTCACCCTCTGTACCCTATTCAGCTTCAGTAGTTAATTCAGCTTGTTCCTCTGTGGCTTTATCCTCTTGCAGTTATAGGTCGAAGAAAATCTTAAAGCCAGGTAGACGCTGCTTCTCAAAGTTCAACCATGGCTCAGGAAAGCCGCAAAATGGGAAGTTTTTCCCCTCCCGAACAAAGCGGCCATTCAGAGTTCCCTAAATTGGTCTATATGCAAGCTCATAATGCTTCCCACTTTGCTTAGCTTTGGCTCTTCCTGCCATTTCCTTCCCTTTTCTTACCCAGTCCTCATTGGTAGACATATAGCCCAAGCCAAAGGCATGAGGGTTTTGTGGCACTTCGGCCAGTGCAGTAACGCCGTTTCGGCCGCTCTTTCCTAATCCCATCCCAGGTATATGTTGTAGCTTGTTCATGAGGTAGACTGATTGATTACTGACGTACAACCCCTCATCAATAGCTAAGATGTTTTGCATGACCCGGGCCTCAGCCAAGGTAAAACCAGACAAGAAAACATCCTCATCACCGTGTACAATCTCCAGTACTGGTGTAGTGACCTTCGGCAGAGGATGTATAGAAGAATTCCCAAAAATAATGGCTACTCCTTTTCTAAGAGGGTACTTCAGCATTTGATGCAAGGTGGAAGAAACAACTTTTACTTGGTGCAACCAGGGTCGCCCAAGTAACAAGTTGAAGGTAGCTGAAACATCTAGGACGTGAAACTCAATATCCTGTTGGGCTGGTCTGACCTATGTTCTAATTTGAACTGTTCCCATTACCTCTCTGCTTGTGTTGTCGTAAGTCCGGATTACCTGGGCCATTGGTACAAAGTCTGCTGGCTTTAAGCCAATAACATAGGTTGTACGCGACGGATAAACATTAGTCGCAGACCCAGTGTCAACTAATATAACTGGCACCCACTTCACCCTGCATTCAACTGAGATGTATAAGGGTTTGTTATGCAGCACCACTTGGGAAAACAAGTCCCACTAACTGCTCTGGAGTTGTGTCGATAGACATCTTGGCCTTATCCATTGCTGACATAACAGCTTGGCGGTGCATGCGTGAAGTCATAAGCAACCCCCAGATAAATATGTCCGCTTGAATCTTCTTCAACTACTTTAGTACAACTTTTTCTTCTAACTGCTTGTCCTTCTGTTTTTCGGCCTCCTTATCCTTTTCGGATGTTTCCAGTTGGACTAAATGTGGGGGCTTGAAGTACTGCCTGTTTTTAGTTATGTGATCCACCTCCTTAGAGTACCAAGTGTCGTCTGGCAGGTCCTGACCCCAATCCTCATCAGTGTGGGCAAGATGCAGATCATCATCTTCCCACCATATTCCTCTAACAACTGACAAACAATTGTTTGGTTTGGTTGTAAGTACTTCCATGTCAACATCACAATCATTCCCCGCAGGGCCTTGGGCTTTTCCAGCCTTTTGATCATTCTCATCCCTTTTCTGTTCAAACCGCTTCAGTGCGGCTTCTTGTTCTGTATCAGCAGTACTAACAATGCCCGATTCCTGAGCAGAATTCCTAATACCAGTGCTCTCCAGCAATTTTCCCTTGTCCTCGGCCGTTCCGGCCTATGTAGAAGTTCCTGCTTCTGGCTATTCCATCTTTGGTTGAAGTTCCTCATCCACATCAGGTTTATCACTGAGCCACCTTGAGTTGTCTGTTGACCCATTCAGGTCAGACCAATCAATCTGTACATTTTTCGGATCTTGTTCATTGTAGAACTGCAGATTGTCCAAGTCTTCTTCCAACTCTGCTAGATCATCGAGACCTTGGCTCAGGCCATCCTCCCAGACTACACTGACCTCCATTCATGTTGGCAACTCCATCTCTGGTTTAGCTTGATTGGTTGGCATAATGTAGCGGCACGGGTAGTATTCTTCTTCAGATAAGTCCACGGAGCCCTCAGGTACTGGACTAGCATTCCCATTCTCTACCAAGGCTAACATGCCTTCCTCTAGCATAGTCACCACCACAGGTTTGGGTTGGAGTGTGGACGCATTCATCATGCACAAATCCGTGCTCTCCGGGATGAACAACGCCGGCTTAGGTAGATGGACAAGGGTAATGTATATACTGGGGTCGTAAGGGATGGCCAGTGTATGGATGAGGTTTATATGTCGGGGTGGAGGGGCTTGGTTATGTGGTGGGAGGGAATTTGTAGTGATGTTAGGCTTTTGGAGAGGCGCTATCACTTTATTGTCAATGAGATCTTGAATCTCATAACGCAATCTAAAGCATAGGTCAGTGTCGTGACCATGTTGTTGATGAAAAGCGCAATACTTGGCCGGGTTGTGTTTCGGAAGAAGAGGATCGGGTAGGGGGCAAGGCTCTAGTGGCTTAAGGTGCCCCTTTTTTATTAGGACCTCTAAGGCTTTGGATAAGGACATGTATAGAGAGGTGAAGACCTTTTGGCCTCGAGGGTGGTGCTTCGAGGTTTGTGGGATTGTATCAGATGTACCGGCAAAGAGGTTGGCAGTTTTCGGTGTGGTGGTGACCATATCCACATCAGAAGGCCTTGCAGCTGCACTACCACTTGTAGTCGCATTGGAATTGCGTGTGAAAAACCTCTTTGGCTACTATTTCTCATGGTCTATCAGACCCTGCTTCATTACATCCTCTATCTACACCCCTATTTCGTAGAGGTCAGCAAGAGTAGACAAAGGCAAGGCTATCATTTTCTGTAATAGTCTTGGTTGCAAATTATGGACCACCTTCTGATCTGGTCCTTTTCAGCCGACCGGACAGTCATCATAAAGGCCTTAGCTCTCCATCGAATCACAAAATCGGAGAAGCCCTCCTTTGCCTTCTAGTGAGTTGCTTCGAGATCATGAGTTGTGACTTTGATTTGAGTGTTATAGGAGTACTGCGCTATGAAGGCCTCGACCATCTCTTCCCAATTTCTTTTCACAGAGTCTTCAAGTTTAGCATACCAAATGGCCGCTATACCCGACAGGGTCCGGCCAAAGAGTGACAACTTCTGTAGTCTAGTGAGACCCATGGGTCGTAGGATGTCAGAGAATAGCCGTAGATGGACCATAGGATCCCCGGAACCATCAAACCGGTCTATATGCAGCATTTTGAATTTGTCTGGCAGCGTCATCGCTGACTCAGTATAGCTATCCTCTATATCAGGGATCGAGTTTATGCCCTGTGCCCGTTTAAAGAGCTTCTCCAGCTTACTCACTTTCAGTGCAGTAGAGTCGACCTCAAATTCAAACGGTGCCTCTGTCGGGTAAACCGGTGCCTTGGAGGTCTGAAGTGGAATGGGATTTGCCTGAACGCCTACATTTTTCTAGACATTAATTGTGACCCCGGGTGCTGGAGTTCCTACTGGGGGTGCAAGGGGTGCTGATGCTATTATAGGTTGCGGCTGCTATTGTTGAAGTCTTTCTATTACCTATGCTTGGCGGGCTACAACCTTGGCCTGGCGGGCTATGGTCTTAGCTTGTCGGGCAGCATCTAGCTGCATGTTCTCAATAGTCTGCTGGAGTTGACGAAGCATATCTTTCATGTCGGCTAGAGGATTTTGAACTGCCAGAACTAACAAATACTCTTTGTCTGGAGTAGAAGTAGATGATTAGGCCTGACTGGGTACAAGCGAGGTGAACGGTGACTGCTGAATTGGCGAATTCTACCGAATCCTCCTCCGTGTAGTAACCGGCGGGAGTGACACAAACACTGGCTGTCCCTTGACTAGATCTCCAGATCTACAAATCCTTCTAACTCGGGTCCAGAGTGCTTAGGGGGTAACAGAATCATCTGAAGCAATGGTGAAAGACTACCTTGCAAAAAGAAAATAAAGCAAAAAGAAACAAAAAAATCAGAAACCGCACAACACCTCGGCTCAGACAGAAACAACACGCAGTTGCAATCATAAGTTGGACAACTGTACTTAAACACTAATTTATGTCCCAAATTTCTGCCCCAAAACTGATACCCAGACTAGCAACTGATACATACATTCCTGCAGAGTTTTACTCTAAAAGCACGTATCAAGCAAGTGAGAGCCAAAACACCCCTATGGTGGGGTAGGGTTACCCTATTCTAATTTCGTCAGGAGCTAAGGATTCACTACGCAAACAAGCGGTTTCAAACAATTCCTGCATTCGGGTGAGCAACCTGTCCTAGTTTGGAACAGTCTCTATGGCTTCCGATATGCAACTAAGTCGATTGGTCAAAAAAAGGTACCTTAGCAAGACTACCTAATATACCTCTCACACCTATCACCAAGAAGTGAAAAGAGGATCAAACGGTACAGCGGTAATCTAGATCCAAGGGTTGTGTTCCTATCGTGGCAAAGCCCCCAACTGATCAGCCTTTTGGCAAGCTTGTCCAAGCAAGCCTTTGGTAAACCGCTCAGGAATAGCAGATGGCAAACACTATGACTTAAGCGCACCAATGCAAATGCAAATGCAAAGAAACACATAAGTGTAGATAAAACAACATATCATGAGTTCGAGTCAAGTTCTCTAAATCCCCAGTAGAGTCGCCAGAAACTGTGGACTCGCCTTTTTTCGCACCCCACCTTTCGGAAAGGTTTGAAAAGAAGGCCTTACAGTTCGAACTCCCGCGGTTCTGAATCTAGTCTCACAAGTGCAATGTGAAACTAATAAACACCAAAGAGTCCTAATCTGGCAAACCTTTTTGGAAAATCAATTTTAAATCAAATAATGCCAAAATTGGACTACTTTGCCAGATACAGAGTCGCCACCTAAATATTTTATTTTGAAAAAATTTAGGAAACCCTGACTCGTGCTAAAGGCCACGTGTCCGTCATCACCAAAGTTGCCTCGGCTCGGAACATTGGGTACAAGAGGGGAAGGTCCTGAAATAAGCACCCCTGCTCGCCCGATCAAAGATCGGCCTCTACTAATCATGATATGATGTTTTATAAACATTATGTGTTTTTGTTCCAGTTATTAAACTAGCTTTACTATGTGAAGCACATGCAAGCAAGTATAGACTAGAATTGCAAGACTTGGAACAATTCAACTCGTGTTTGTTTTCGAAAAGGGTTTGAATTTGCCACCCTCAAGTGGGCTTAAAAGATGCGGATTTGCCACCAAACATAGTGGGCTTAAAACATGATTTGCCACTCAACAAAGTGGGCTTAAAAAAACTTACATTCGTTGAATCATTCCAATTCAAACAACAAGCCATTATCCTCAGGCACCCATATAGTTTAGCATTTAAGTACATAGCCTCATGGCAAGCATGCGAATCATGACAATATGGCAATCACACTCATGCAAGTATGCTAAAGCATAAAAACTTACCGAGTACTCCAAGCCAAAACAGAAACTAGTTAGAAAAATGCATGATCCTAACTATGTTAAGTGTCTAATGCAATTAATAGGCTCGGCTACTAATATGGCATATGAATCGATTTGAACAACATGCGATTAAACACGTATTCAAAGAAAATATTGGAATTGCAATGCAGTTTGAATGATGCGCCGAGCCTCGGTACATGCAAGACAAATGAATGGATGCAAGCATGCGATATGCTATTTGAAAATGTCCCTAATCTAACCATCAAAAGTGATTAAATAAAAGGGAGAAAGATGTAGAGTTGGAAAAATACACACACGCACGCACACTTATTACAACATTAAGCCCTCACGAAGGAGGGTTCGAATGAATAAGCGCTAACCAACTAGCTACACTAATCTAAGCTAAGCTAATTATTACAAAACAAAATTAATTAATTAACTTATTCTAAGCTAATTAAATATTACAAATCAAATGAATTAGCTAAATACTAAGCTAATTAATTAAGTACAAAGCAATTAAGCTAATTAGTTAGCTACCACTAATTAACTAAACATAGCAATTAAATGGCATCGGGAAGTGAGGGATGCATGCTCGATTTCTCCACCCGAAAAGCTACCGCCTTGCCATTGAACGCCTCTGTTTGCACATATTTGAACACCAACAGTGCTGCTAACTTCTAAAACACCTCTGCTCCCATTTTCCATCACACTGAACAACTTTCTTCATTGATGGCCAGTCAGCTACCAATAGTGGTTGTCAGCTACCATTGTTGGTCGGTCGGCTACTGATGGTGGCCGTCGGCCACTATTGGTTGCTAGTCAGTCGGCTACCCTTGTCCAGAACTTCCCTTTTTGCTGCAACAGAGAACAAACAGATGCAAAACAGTGTATTTTCAAGGAGTGTTTGTACTGCTACCCTCCTTATCATTGCACAAGCTCAAAGGAGTGTAACTCTTGGCCCTCAAACCATCAACCAAACATTTTCTATGCATGATGGCTAAGGAACCAAGCTTGTACAAGCTTAATGAGTGCAAAACAAGACCCAAAAGACCACCACCCTATCATGTATGATCAAGGGTGATGATAATCAAGGAAAGTGACAAATTTCATCACTTTGAGTATGAAATGTTCCATTTTCCTCATGTTCGAATTAACGTCCGATTCGAACACGTGCAATGCAATACGAAAGATGCTTATCTTGCCTCTTTTACTTGCCATGTTTTGTTTACTTATTTTAGTTACCGATCCATTCTTTAATCGATTAAGTCCAAAGGTGAGTGTCCTCTAATGGAAAGATGGCTCAAACCACAAGTTACTTTGGGCATGAAAGAGGCATTACACTGTTGGTAATGAATCCCCTAAGGGATTAAACCATTAGGTACAACACCTCAATTCCACACTTGGGCAAACAAGTGGTTTGAAACCACTTTCAAAGCAAACAAAAGAGTGAAGAATGGAGGGAGGTTGCAGAGATTAAAGTGTTGAAATGGAGTGCAAAACAACACTAAAACATGCTTTCAACTTAAAAGGATGATGATCAACGCATTCAAACATCAAGCTAATGGAGGAAATAACACTACAACCATGCAATACGAGCCTCAATTGAATTAACCAGCCCAAAATAGAGCCAAAACAGGTCAAAATAGAGGCAAAAACATGCTGGACAAAAGCTAAGTTAGGCTAGAAAAATATGCTAACCTGTGAAGCTAACTAGGCATGCAAACAAGACATAAGAATGGGAGGCTAACCCCTCCAATTTTGGACTTTAAAAGCTGATTTTTACCACTAAAAAACCTCTAAAGATTTAGTGCTTAAAAGGCCCCAAAAAGTTGTTTTCAAAGTGATGAGAAGTTGGCACAAAAGCTTAACAAGCTAAAAAGCAAAAGGGGTGGACAACTCCCTAACTCAAAAGAGCTCAAACCACCATTTTAGGTCACAAAACAAAGGTTTTTACACTTCAAAAACAGCCTTAAAATAGTTGAAAAAGATAGGAAAATAAGTATGCACAATAAGCTTAAGTGAGGTAAGTTCTCTACCTTTGAAGCAAGGCACAATTTAGGCACAAATCCAAGCTCAACCCTCCTTCCTAATCTCAAACAAGACTCCAAGGGACCTCAGCTCAATAGTGGTTAAGTTTGGTTAAGGGTTAGTGTGCAAAAGTGTAGAGAAACTAAGCAAGTGTATGCAAAATAACAAGAGAGAGAGAGAGAGATTTTTTGTTCTAAATCTTCTAACCCTCCAAAATGGGGGAGGACACCCCATATATATAGAAAATCAAGTCTTGACCTTGTATACATCCTACTATACACATGTATGAAGATGTAGCTCAATAAGCAATAGCTGGCATAATTGGCAAACAAATATCTGGAAAAAGAGACCAATGGCAGTCGGCCATCACTGGTAGCCGACAAGCACAAGCCATGGCCGACAGATCCCAAGGCTAGCCGATAGGTCACCCTCTCTTCCAGGCTAGAGGCAACAAGCTCTAGGTCCAAAAACAAGTACAAAACAGATAAGGTTTAGAGACTCAAAGACAAGGCGTTCCGCCGAGGACTTCGGGCGCTCAAAACGAACACAAACAAGCACAATCATCGAGTGCACAAACGATAACGTCTAAGTCTTGATGACGGTCAAAAATGGGGTTTCTACAGTAATTATAATTCATCATACCATAGTTTGTCAAATGATAAAACAATCTTATCTTATTTTTATCTCTTTTTTTCTCTCCTACTCATTTTCTATCTCTCTTTACTTTTAAGGCAAGTGGCAAAAAAAATTGAAATGAAATATTTAAATAAAAAATGATACATTCTTCTAATTTTGAAGCTCTAAATAGAGCTCTAATGACTTTCCAATAATAAAAAAAAACACAAGACACAAACATCACATCATTGTGGGACCCACACACCATTAGAGCTCCCTAGAGCTCCACAATTAGAGGTCCCAATCTTTTTTCTATTTAAATTTTTATATTTATTTTAGTGAGTACATTAGGAAAAATATTCTCATATTAGTAAAATTTGGTTTGTCAATTGATAGAGTATAATAAATTTAAGTTGACAACAAAATGTAAGAGTATTTTTAAATTTTATGAGATGATTGAGGTACCTAAGCCATGTTAGATTTATGCCAATCAACACAAATTGAAAAATCACTTGAGCAATTTGTTTATGTAAATATTTTTTAAATTCGTATACATCATTAGTATTTTTTTTTTCATAATAAAATGTACATATTTATGCATATTTAATAGTTTTGAAAAAATAGATTATACGTAATGTTCCTAGGAGGAGGCCATGGGTTCAACTCTCTTAGGGGAGTTGAACTAAGGGAGCAATCACTTGGTGTTTTGCAAATGGTGGGGACGCTAACTCCTATAGATGCTAATCTAACAACTGACAACTAACTTTCATCGATAAAAAAAATATATAATATTTTTTATAGTGTTGTAATTATGGCTGTAACTTCACTTTAATCTAGACAATTATACATATTTTAAAAATATTTTTAAACAAAATTAAACAAAAATCAATTCAAACAAAATTAAACTCATATTTGCTTATGTAAATATTTTTTGAATAGATATTCTTAAACAAAATCAACTGCAAATAAAAATATTAGAGTGAAGTTATAAAAATATTAAATAAAAAATTATTAAGTACTTTTAAAGTAATGCTCTACACCAATTGTCAATGAACACCTATCATAATATCACAAAATATTAAGAGTGAAAAATTAAAATAAGAGTAGTGATATATAAACATAATATCAATACAAAAAAATTATTAATAATGATTTGGTTGAATTTTGATCTATCACTTTATAATAAAGAGTCCGATAACATATTTTTTATTATACGAATGACACTATCACATCATTTTAGGGTAAAATTTTGCATAAAAATTCAAGTGAAAAAATATTTCTAACAAAAAAATAATTATAAGTAAAAAAAAAAATAATGGCTATGTAACAACCCCGATCTGTTAATTAAGTGATTAAAATAAATTATGTGTTTATTGTGTATTTTGCATGCTATTTGACTTTCTATCTGTTAATCGTAGTAATATGTATTGTAAAATCTGCTTTGATATAAAAATTGAAAGCCTTATTGGCCTCTGAAACTAAAATTGGTAACATCAATATATTATTCGGAATTTTTAGAATCACATGGCAAATTTTATTAAAAATTTGATTAGCTTGATTAATTAAGTTGTGTTTGGCAAACTTAATGTTCTAATTAATGTATAATAGCATTACAACTATATAAGTGGGCTCTTAGGCTCATTCTTGAGCTCAAGCATGTTTCATTTGAGTGGAAAATTCTAAAATCATATTCTAAAGAGAGGGTGAACCCCATCTTAGAGAGAGGAAGTGTAGAGATTCAAGAAAAAGTTGGAGATTTTGCTAGAGTAGCTTAAGTTTGTGCTAGAACAAGAGTATTTGAAGGCTTTTGGTGAGCATCTAACCCTTAATTCTTGGAGAGTATATGATTTAGAGTTGAATTCATCAACTATATGAGATTAATTGCATGTTTTTAGTTAAAGAATGCCAAGAAGAGGAAGTATATAGCTTAACATG
Source organism: Camellia oleifera (assembly GCA_022316695.1). Lineage (NCBI taxonomy): Eukaryota > Viridiplantae > Streptophyta > Magnoliopsida > Ericales > Theaceae > Camellia > Camellia oleifera. The sequence continues at coordinate 84,797,611 of CM039306.1, read as the reverse complement.
CATGTATAGTTTTGGCATGATTCTTTAGTTTTGATCATAAATATGTTGTTTAAATTGAGTTTTGAAGCTACATTTCACATGCATTCTTGAATTGAATTATTTTGAAGTTAACCTCCATGATCTGTAAGCTTTGAAAAAGAATTTGAAGTTGAATGTTTCATGCATGGTCATTGGAGTTAGAATTCTACCATTCATGATTATAATTATAAATTTCTTGGAACTTGCATGTTTGAATTATCATGTTATAAAGTTTAGTTTCATGTTTTGGAAATGAAATTTGGACATGCATGGAACTATTGAGTTTAAAATTGCTAATGACATGAGTTTTGAAAAAGGTTTGTAAAACTTACATGCATGGGAGTTTTGAGCCCAAATTTAGTTAAATCCATGAGTTTTGAGCAAAGAGAGTTTGTGAAAATCATATGTTCAAGTTTTTGAGTAAGTTTTCCAAGTTTATGAACAAGCCATGCATGAGTTTTCCTTTGAAATTGCATTTGGAAGCTCAAAACTCTGTTTTGAAAGCCCAGACGTTTCGTAGGTCACTCGAGTGAAGGATTCGCCGCTCGAGCAGACATTTTGAGCATCCAGCAGTTTTGTAGTCTATTGCAGACTGCTCGAGCGACCATTTGGTGGCTTGAGTGGACCCTTTGTATTTTGTTGAACCGCTCGAGTGTAGGAGTTGTGGCTCGAGCATAGATTGAGACCATCCAGTACTTTTGCAGGTAGAGCAGTTCGCACGAGCGACCATGCCAAATTCAGCATATTTTTGAAAGACATTCTGTATTCATATTTTTGTTCTCATCCTTTTCTGCAGCATATTTAGGCATGAATTATGAGTCATTTAAGAGTAATAAGCTAAGAAATAACATGAGTAATTAAATTAGAAAATATGAGACCAATCTGGGATCTGAGAATGTGATTCATGTGTTTACAATATGAGAATTGGACTGAATAAGAAACCAATGTAAAGAAAGCTAAGCCATAATGGCCAAGTGCATGTGTAATGATAAGATATGTGTCACGACCCAAACCCGCCCTTATAGATTTAGCGTCGTAACCGGCCAGTAATCCGTAGATTACTTACGGCCTCAAAGACAAAATTCAAAATATTTAAGTATAATTAGGCCCTGAAGCAGAAGCAAAAGAAAAATAATGTTGTCCATTAAGTTGTGCGTACATGATTAACTGTAGTAATTAAAACACTTTTTAACACACATATATATACATGTACGAAGACATATTTTATAACATATCTCACACACTTTATGGAGAACTTTTAACAAAATACAAAGACCAACTCAAGCTTGACAAAATGAAATAAAGCCCCTCTACACAGAGGTACTTCTTGGGTGGCTTGACAAAGAGGTAGACTCCAAGGCAAACTCTAACGTTAATCCTCCAATTGCTCACCTACATATATATATAAAGAGTGAGCTAACACCCAGTAAATAATACCAAAGTAAAGAAGTTGTACGAATGAAGTTCTTAATCAAGTAAATCACATTAATACGTGTTACATGTAAATCAAATTAGAACGACCTCAAGTCCATTATTTCCATATTCATATCTATACTTATATTCATATTCATGTCCAGGGCACCTTTTCATTCAAACGGCCTTTGGCCCATTATATTCATATTCAAACGGCCTTCAACCCATCATAATATTCAAACGGCCTTCGGCCCAATTCATTCACATCAAATGACCTTGGGCCCAATCATCATATCAAACAACCTTTGGCCCATCATAATATGCAAACAACCTTTGGCCCATCATTATATTCAAACGGCCTTTGGCCAATCATTATATTCAAACGGCCTTTGGCCCATCATAATATTCAAACATATCAAATGATTTCGTACTATTCAATTTCATTATAGAGTCTAGCACAATCAGACAAATAGAATGCTCATTCATAATTCGAATTCACAAATCCAGAAAACTTACACATGAGTAGCATTTAAAAATAGCATAGATGAACATATCTTTACTAAAGTATTACTCACAGTGTTCCGATGCCTGGTTCACCCTTGTAGTTAACCCTACACAATTCATAATACACCTAGAAATCGGGTCATAATACAATTTATTCCGTTCTTAACTTATTCAATTCTCTTAGGCTTTTTCTTACTTTTTTAATTCATTTATAATGCTCAATGTATGCCTAAGAGTGCTTAAAAATAAAAGAGAACAAAAATGGGAACATGAATAGCTTTTCAAACTTTTCTAAAACAGGGTTCCTCACTCGAGCGTAATATTAGCCGCTCGAGCGGACCCCTTGGTCTACAAAAATATTGGTTGCTTGCATTCTATGCTCGAGCGGCAACTTCTCCGCTCGAGTGATGAAGCCGATTTATGGATTTTCTAGAATGTTGTTTGTGCTTCAAAACATAACTTTAAATGACACAACTTACATGTTTTGTCCCATATATCAACCATACAACTTCTAATTCAATATAATGCCAATTCTACAAGATTTGAAGCCCAAATCTCCAAGAATTCATCATACAATGCCCAAATTATTTCAAATTCATTTCCATAACTTCATAACTCATGCACATAAATTCTACATTTCATGGATTGTGCATGCATGTGAAATGTAAACTCTAATTTCATCTCAAATGGTAGAAATGACACTCAAATTCATGAGATTCAACAAAATTATATATGCATGTGTGATTTCGTGCCAAATTCTCCATGTTTCAAAAATCATCTTTCTTTATTTTATGAAACATAACTTGAAGCTATAAAGCCCCTTCCAAAAATATTTGCATGTATGAAATTTAATTCAAAATCAAATTAATTTTTGATTCTCAAATATAAATTATAATTTATTTCCATATTTGTCCAAATTTAAATTTAATTCACGTTCTTCATATCAAGCCCAATTCCAAACTCACAAATTCTAAAACATGAATTAAACTTTCAAAATATAATCTCAAAACTTGGGTTCATACATGGCTTGTCTAAAAAACACAAAACTCTTAAATAATCAAGAAAATATGATCAATTTAAATAATTTACATCAAAACTCCTTTAATTTATAAATTAAGCTCATTGTTCATAAACACATAAATTTCTAAAGCTTAATTCTTATTTCATCAAAACATGAAATCAATTATTAGCAATCCATGATGCATGTACAATTAGAGTAAACTTGTAGAATTTGTCCATGCATGTAGAAATTAGACTCAAACTCATGCAAGATATTCCAAAATCAAACCCAAAATAATTAATTTCTAAATTTATTCCATAACCATAAACTTAGATCCATTTCTTCATCAATTTGTTAGTTTCTTCCAATTAGATGATGTTGATTCCAAACTCATCTTTAATTTCAAGGGTAAGATAAATATTACAAGAAATCAAGTATGATTTTATACCTTAAACTTCATTTCCAACATATTTGGTTAATTTTCCTTTCTTTTCCCTTGTTCTTCCTTCAAAATATGGGCTCCTTATTGAATTTCCACCACCCCTCTCTCTCTCTCTCTCTCTCTCTCTCTCTCTCTCTCTCTCGGCGCTATCTCTCCAGGCCAAGCAAACAAATGAAAAGCTTCCAATATATTACATATATTTGAGTTCATTCTCCTCGAGTTCTAGAAATCTCTCTAGCTTTCATTCTTTTATTTATTTATTTATTTATTTATTTATTATATTTATTAATTGATTAGGATTGATTTGGCACACCAATTACTCATTAACATAATTTAATCACCACTTAGTTTTAATCAATCTTGATTACTACATAACTTGTTTAATCATAACTGTGGGGACATAATTTTTGAATGACAACACGTGGCCGAGGTGACACCGAAGTGTCAGCCGAGGTGTCACGTGTCCTAGTCATAATGCCGAGATGATCTCGGCTAGGCCGAGGTTATCTACTAGAATATCGGAATCCGAGATAAGCGGATAAGGGACAAGAGTCCTAAAATGGGAGAAGACTTCAGTTTGGGTAAAGATAAGACTCTTAGAGAGTTTATCCTAATCCTACTGGGAGTCCAAGTTAGCAATAATCCTAAGTCCATTAGAGCTAGGCTTCTATTGGGATTAGGTTTGTGTTGGCTATAAAAGAGAGGCACCCTCATGGGTCTAAGGTATGTCTTTTATGCTCTGTCTAGTGAGTTAAGCACTATTGGTTATCTTTGAGAGATATTTTACTGACTTGATCATCAGAGTGCCCCCAGGTGGATGAACCACCGCTAGAATCTCTTCTTTTCTGTGACAGGTTGTTCGGGCAATCTATTCTGCCAGTGTTCTCCAGCTGAGTACCAGTTTGGCAGTGTGGTCAGAAATCGACACACACAATTTGGCGCCGTCTGTGAAAACGAAAGGAGAATAGATGGCCAACGACGGACAGAAAGAGAAGGTTGGGGACGACACCCCTACTGAGAGTGGAAAACATATTGACCTTGGCATCGAAGAAGATAACTACAACGAAGAAACTCGTGATAAGAATCACGGAGAAGAGGACGTCGGCCAGGAGGGCGACGTGCCGAAGAAATCAGACCGAAGCGAGTATTATAACGAGGACAACCTCCAGGTATGGAAAGAAAGATGCTTACGAAAAGACGACGAGATAAAGGGATGGTGAACAAATTGGCGGACTTGCAAACGGTTGTCAATTTCATGATACAGAACAACGTCATGCAGCCACCGTTCCCGTCACAAGATACGCCGACTCCAGTAGCCAAGAAAGATGCCCAGGCAGGGAGGCAGAAGACAACTCCTATGACTCCTCAGTACGATAGGACCAAGGAACATTCTCACCGGCCTTCAAGGGAGGTCGGACGAGGAGAATCCAGAATGGGACATTCACAGAGAACACATCGCACCAAGGAAGCTGACTCCAAAGAACATCGGCATGTTCAGAAGAAGGAACTCTGTTTTGACGCGACCAATGGAGGGAGGTCCAAAAGGACTCGCAATGACACAGGAAGTAGTGCACCAAAGAGGCTGAAATCCGGAGATAGCCGAGCTCCTGAACGAACCACGGAGGATCTGAGGGATTACCTCCAAAGAAAGCGACAAGATGCCGAGGTGACCTCACCTGTCAAGCCGAGGACACCGTTCTCGATAGAATTGGACAAATTTGAGGCCCCGAAAAGGTTTAGTATGCCACGGTTCCAGATATACGACGGTAAGTCGGACCCGAACTTTCACGTCGGCTTGTACCTGAACTCGATGGCATTGTACACCGAGAACGAGCCGTTGCTCTGCAAGGTGTTCCCCTTCTCCTTCGGAGAAATTGCATCGGATTGGTTTCACAAGTTGCCAAAAGGAACTGTGAAAACCTGGGAAGGCCTAGCCGAGATGTTTGTGGCCAGGTTCATGACAAACAAGCTACAGCCATTGAGGGTGGACGCCCTAATGGCCCTGAAGATCGGCGAGGATGAAAGCCTTAGGGCTTATGCCAAAAGGTATTATGAGGTATTCAACTGAATACCAGGATGCAACCAAGACATGGCGGTCGTGTCGTTTAAAAACGGCTTGAAGGATGACTGCCTGCTTCGAAAATCACTGGCAAAGACATTGCCGAAAAGCATGGAGGAGCTGATGGCCAGGATAGAAAAGTATGCCAGAGTCGAGGAGGACACGCCGAGGTCAAAGGCGTCCAAACCAGAGAAGAGAAATGGTTCGCCGTAGCGAAGCCGAGATAACACTGGATATGAGAAGACAATAGCTCAGCCCAAGTAAGCAGATCTCGAATTCCAGATCTCGGATCCCAGATCCTAGAAGGCAAGATCTCGGCCTAAGATGATTAAGTCCGAGAAGAGAAGAACTTACCGAGATGATGTTTAACACTTGTTGAAATTTGTGGACAATTTACAAGTTGAAGTTAAACCGAAATCAATGTTTAACACTTGTTGAAACTTGAGAAAAGTTTACAAGTTGAAGTTAAACCGAAATCATTGTTTAACACTTGTTGAAATTTGTGAACAATTTACAAGTTGAAGTTAAACCGAAATCATTGTTTAACACTTGTTGAAACTTGAGAAAAGTTTACAAGTTGAAGTTAAACCGAAATCATTGTTTAACACTTGTTGAAATTTGTGGACAATTTACAAGTTGAAGTTAAACCGAAATCATTGCTTAACACTTGTTGAAATTTGTGGACAATTTACAAGTTAAAATTAAGCCGAGGTTAAACCCTTGTTGAAATTTTATGAAAAAATTTACAAGATGAAACCAAGGTTATGCCAAGAAAAGGTACTTGGGTACTTGCCGAGGTAAATCATCAGTTTGTATAACCGAGGTGTGTCACCCCGAGACAGTTGCAAAGGAGGATGGTTTCGGCTGAGAAACTTGAACGAACTTGGTCATTGGTTCTAAGGCATTGATGAAAGCAGACTATAGGTCTTGGTCATATTGAGCCGACGAGTTCTAACTTCGGCAATAGATGATGAAGTGAGCTTAGCTGACGTGCTAAGTGGAATAAATGATATAGGTTCCATCACCTCAAGATGCTAAGGTAATAGAACCTAGGGGGTAGTTGTGGGGACATAATTTTTGAATGACAACACGTAGCCGAGGTGACACCAAAGTGTCAGCCGAGGTGTCACGTGTCCTGGTCATGATGCCGAGATGATCTCGGCTAGGCCGAGGTTATCTGCTAGAATACCGGAATCCGAGATAAGTGGATAAGGGACAAGAGTCCTAAAATGGGAGAAGACTTCAGTTTGGGTAAAGATAAGACTCTTAGAGAGTTTATCCTAATCCTACTGGGAGTCCAAGTTAGCAGTAATCCTAAGTCCATTAGAGCTAGGCTTCTATTGGGATTAGGTTTGTGTTGACTATAAAAGAGAGGCACCCTCATGGGTCTAAGTATGTCTTTTATGCTCTGTCTAGTGAGTTAAGCACTATTGGTTATCTTTGAGAGATATTTTACTAACTTGATCGTCGAAGTGCCCCTGGGTGGACGAACCACCGCTGGAAGGTTGTTCGGGCAATCTATTCTGCCAGTGTTCTCCAGCTGAGTACCAGTTTGGCAGTGTGGTCAAAAATCGACACACACAATAACTAATCACAATTCCCACATAATTTGATTAGTCTAATTTGACTTCCATTATAACCCAATTAATTATATTTTAATTTATCACTTTGAATCAGATTTTTAATCAAACTCCCAAAAGGCTCCAAATATTAAATTAAATTTATTTCCAACCTTAATTTTGGTTTCTTAAATCATTAAGGCCTTCAATTTCTGATCAGTTTCAAAATTTCTGTCAATAAATTACATATTCAAATTGGACACCTCATAATTAAATTTAATTCATAATAACCACAATTCTCAATCCTTATGATTTAATAAACTCCAATTCAGACCCAATTAATAAAATCTCAATTTTACTAAACTGAATCGAATATTTAATTAAACTCACATATGGTCCCATACTCAAAATTAAAATAATTCAATTCTCCAATTATACTCTCTTGAGCCATTTAAGCTTTCAATTTTGAATTCCAAAATAAATCCTTATTAAAATCAAATACAAATCAGACTCCAAAATTCTCATAAATCGCAAATTACCTTAGAATAACAACCAATTAGAATCCAAATCTCCTTAATCAATTAAACATAAAATTACATACATAATGAAGTTGGCTTAATCTAAGGTTTATGCTAATTAAGCTCAATTAATTCATTACGAATCGTAATTTTGCCAAATTTTACCATAGGCTCCAAAAATCATGTTAAACACAGATTTGAAATCGATTTTGGTTTCTGGCGCCTCTAAGGCTATAAATTTTTAGTTCAAGGTTCCAATTGTGACAGATTTTTCTACACCCTACATATATGAATGCATAATCACATAAGAGCTCACATAATTTAACAGACAAATTCATATCAAACACATAATCACATGCGTAATTAAGTTTATTATAGGTTGGGTTACCACAACATGTTTGTGTTATGTACTTTGTGGTTGTAGGTCAAGACACGAAAATTGATTGACCGTTTATGGAAGCCCATTGTGAGTAACGTTACTGTAAAGATATGTTCATATGAATTATGTTCCAAATGTGATTTGATAAGTTATGATTTTTTAAACGATATTTGTTTACATGAATGAATGTCCTATGTTTGAAATCTATTATGACATCCATAGATAATCCCAAGTCATGGAGGGGCGGCATGTTAATGCAGGTCCATGACATATATGTGATTACGAGATCTCGTTAGTTACTTCATTGTGGTGATATGTGTTTAATCGGTATCTGGAACCGATTACTTTAGTCGAAAGACGATATGCGATGTGTTCTATGGGATGTACCATTATTATGTTCAAATATGAGAATGATTATGTTATGATCTGTTTTATGATTACGAAATGTTCGAAATTCATTCACTAACCTCTTTACATTAATGTTATTCACTGGGCTTTAGCTCACTGCGTGTGTATATATGTATAGGTGAGCGTTCTGGAGATCAGGCCTGAAGACTTTTGTCTAGATCTGTGTTCTGTTGTCAACCAACCATTGTGCCTCATGTGGAGGTTCAAGAAGTGTCACATGTTATAAGTTCTGGTTGTTTCTGTATATAAGACTTGTTTGTTTTTGGTGGTTGTACTTAAGATGCTATAATGTGTGCGAGTATAATGTAAGAATGATTTTGGATATGTATATGAAGTTTTAAATATTCTGTTTCATATAAGTCAGCACAGCTCATTGGACAATTATATTTATGTATTTGCTTCCGTTAGCCCCAAATTATATGTTAATCAGTTCAGAGGCCTTTGGTAATCCAAGGGTTACTGGCCAGTTACGACGCTAAACCTATAAGGGCGGGTTTGGGTCGTGACAGGCTAGTAGAGAATAGAGAGACAAATGATACATAAAATATGAAATGAAAAACAAAAACTGGTTAGAAGTAAAAAAAAAGAAGAAAAAATAGGTTTACTTAGAAAATGAAAGAGTTTGTTTAAGTAATGCAAGAGACTAAATGTTAATTAACCTCCAATTGTCTCATAAAGGTAGAGAAAAATTAATAAGTTGCATCATTGCATGAATGTAATATTTATAGGATGAGAATGACGTAAATGTATGATGGCTAGGGATGGCAATGGTGTGGGTAGAGTGGGTTTTACCCTCCCCATCCCCAATCTCCAATTTTATTTTTTCCCTATTCCCCATCTCCAATCCCCAACGGAGACCAATTTCTTACTACCAGCCCCACCCCTCAAGGAGATTGGTTTTCCCTGCCCCTAACACCCCCACCCCATTTGCTTTGCTTTAGGTATATCTCCATAATATAAACAAATCAAAAACAAAAATTAAGAATTAAAAAAAGTGAGTGAAAGAGACAAATTGATTAAGATTGTGTTTGGTTTATAGATTTGAGGATAGATTTAGATAGATTTTATACACATTTTTTTTTTCAAATCTCTTCTCAAATTCATGAACCAAATACAATCTAAAAATAATAATTAAAAAAAAAATAGTTAAAGGCTACTAAAAATTTCTCTTCTTTTTCTAGCAAATTCACAGCAATCAAACATAGGAACCCAACTAAAGTTACCTAAGCTTTTCATTTTCTCACACAACAGAAAAAACAAAAGCAAACGTAAATGAACAAACTACTGTAACTTTATCTTCTTTTCTTGCAATTTCTAAGCAACCAAACAAAGCAAAAATTAGGGTTTCAACTCTCACCTTGCAAATGACTTGACCGTCACCACCATCACTTGCCTCCTTCAAATCAAAACCTTGTTTCGACCCTTGTTCTGGTACAACCACCTCTTTGGTTTGTTCTTCGACTTTGTCTTCCTCCAAAGAAACCAAGTACAACTCCACGACTCGCCTAATGAGCCACTTGTGGTCGAAGTGGGAAAGGTTGATGTTGAGCCTCTCGATGGCCATGGTTCAGACCTTGAGCTTTGTCGCTTCTTCTAAGTCCACATCTTTTAAGATTTCGATCACCGTTTCTTCGATTTTTTGGCTTGACCTTGACTTGGAGACAAGGGGATGAGTAATTCACCAATGGGTATTCACCAACCCAGCCCCGAAAAAATCAAAGATTCACCAACCAATATTATATCTGATTCGTGGAGGAAAATTTTGGAGAACTTCGCTCTAATAATAGCAGGGCGAGGCGCTTCTCTATCAGGTTCAGGTTTAATTGCCATCCCTAATGACATGTCAGTAGGGTTTTGGGGTAAGAGAAAGAATTAGTTAAAGAACGAATGCACAAGAAAGATCTTGTTCATCTTTCTAAATCATAAGTCATGAATTATTTTCATTTTTAAATTATTTTTTAAACTTTAAAATTCACAAATTTAGTATGAAAAACATCCAAATCAGTTTATTTAATTTATTTATAGGGAAATAATTTAATTATAGAGAAACAACCAAAAACGATTTTTAAATGGGTAAATTACAAATACACCCCTTGAGGTTTTCTTAAAATAGATTGTCCCCTGTGATTTGAAAAATTATGAATACCCCCTGTCATAATTTTTTATTTAACAGAATTAACTGAAAAAATAAAATTCATAATTGTTCTCCTATACAATAATAAAATTACCTAAATTATTAATTGAAACATATTTTTAACATCATTAAAAACAGTTAATTGACTTGATAATTTATTAATAAAATAGGCGATTTGTGTAACACCCCAAAAATGCAAATTATAATAATTTGAATTATCCATGTGTTAATTGCGGATTATATGATTTAATTTGTGTATATTTGTCTAAATTGGAAAATTATTTGTTGAAAATACAACTTTGGAATTGAAATTGACGATTTTACTGGGTTCAGAAATCGAAATTAAGTACATAGATATGTTAATTGAAATTTTTAGAGTTATCCGAGAAGTTTAATTAAAAATTGATTTCGTCTGATTCGCTAATTTTAACAAATTAGAATTAAGAAATTGAAAAGGAATTAGAGCCTAATTCACTTTAGTATAATTTGATTTAGCGTAATTAAGATTATATTGTGGTGAAGATTAATTAAATTGAGTGTGATTGGTTCACATTAATTAAGTGATTTATTATTAACCTTTTAGAATAAATAAAGATAGAAAAGAAATCCTACTCATCACTTGAATAGGAATAAGAATGAAGTGTAGTAGGTTTATCTTGCACCCAGTTACATATACGTAGAGAGAGGGAAAGATTTTGTGAGGGTCCAAAAAAGAGTGAGAAAAAAAGGAGAAGAGAATTCTGAGACTTCAACAAAGAAAAGAAAAGGGAGAGAAGAAAAGAAAAGGGAGAGGAAGAACATTGAGGAAGAATATTTAGCTCTTTGCAATTCATCAATTTAAAGTAAGATTTTCATTAAAAATTCTTGAAATTGAGCTTCCCACACTCATCATGTTCAAAGACAAAGGGCTAATTATAATGAATTCTTGGTTAATTGGGAACTTTAATGTTAGAATTGGCAAATTAAAACATGCAAGCTAAGGTAGAAAAGAATTGGAAGAATTTGGTCCTAAATTCAACATGCATGACATAATTTTCATGGAATTCATGATTTTCTGTTTTTCTTTGCTTCTTACTTGAGTTTTCAAAGTTAGGAGGAAACCTCCATGTAAATTTTCAGTTTTGGAACTCAATTTGTTTACATCATGATACTTTGTATTTAAATTAAAAGATTGACTTGTTGCATGGCAATTGAACCTTCTCTTGATTTGGTGAGTTTTTGGTTGAAGTAAGAAATCATGAATTCAAAGTATGTTTGATGAATATTTGGCCTTGGCTTGTATGGAAATTAAAGTGGTTTTGTAAAACGTTAACTCCAAAAACTTAGCAGATTTTCGGGTTAGTTTTTCACCCAGATCGCTCGAGCGGCCAACCTTGGTTTGGCCAAAGTTGCACACTGCCTTACCACCGTACGTGCTGTGCGGCCATGACCACCGCACGTGTGGCCAAACAGGGCAGATTTTCAAGATTATAAACAACCGAACGAACAAGTAACAGATAAACCGAAGAAGGTTAAGAATTGATTGATTGACTCGAATGTATATTGAGAAATTGTGCTATGAATATTTATGTTTGTAGGTCAAGACTCAAAGACCGAACAACGGGTATTAGAAGGGCACTGTGAGTAACATTTTCTGTAAATATATGTTGACATGAATTATGTTTTAACTGTTACTATTAAGTGATAAGTTCTGAAATGCTATTTTGATTATGTGAACAAATGTTCTATTTATGAATCTATTATGGCATCCATGGATAGTCCCAAGTCATGGGGGAAGACAAGTAAATGCGGGTCCATGGCATATATGTGATACGAGATCTCGTTAACCACTTCATTGTGGTGAAATATGTTTAATCGGTATCCGGAACTGATTACTCTAGTCGGAAGACGATGTGTGATATGTTCTGTGAGATGCACTATTACGTTATGTTCTGATATGAGACTGACATGATTGATTGTGATATGATCTTGTTTTATGGATATTATATTTGGAATTCATTCACTAAGCTTTTTACGTTAATGTTATTCACTAGGTTTTAACTCACTATTTTTATATATATGTATAGGTGAGCATTTTTTATGGCAAGCCTAGAAGGGTTCTATAGCTGAGTCACCATTTTGAAGCCTACCGAGTTGAGTTGTGTGCCTCTGAGTTGGGGCTAGGCCAGAAAGGCCGTTGTCAGGCTTTTGATCGTAAAGTACACTTTCGTTATGTGCATACGTTATGTATAAATGTTAAGTTACAAGTTATGTACTGAATGTGGGTAAATTAACATTTTTGCATGTAATTATTTGTTCATATAGGTGCACAACTCATTGGATTATTGGTGTTTTTGTTTATTGCTTCTGCAAGCCTCAATTATTTTTATTATACAGGAAGGCCTTTGGTAATCTGTCACGACCCAAACCCGGCCCTATGGGTTTAGCACCGTAACTGGCCAGTAATCCGAGATTACCGAAGGCCTACTGAACAGTAATACAGTTAAACAGAGTACAGGGCCTGGCGGAAGCCAATACAGTAAGTAACTAGTGTCCATTGAGCTGTGAAAATCTGTATGCCAAAAAAACATTTCTCATGCATTCATTCAGTACAGTCTATGTTTAGTCTATACAATCATTTACAGTCAGTCAGTACAGGGATCGAATCCCTAGGCAACAGTACGGTATAACAGTAGACGGTCTATACAAAAGTACAAAACAGTAAGGAGACCGATGGGGACACAAAAACACCCCAAGCCATAGCATGGCAAATTCGGAACCTCGCAGTGAGGCACATAGGCTGGCTTGACAAAACTGGGGACCGACCCACGTTCCTAGCTCCGGTTTGGCTGCTGAGAACCTACATATATATATAAACAGTGAGCTAAAGCCCAGTGAATAACATAAAGCGTAAAGAGGTTATGAATGAATGTCCTTACAGTAATGAAATCGGTTCATTAAACAGTATTTCAGTCTTTCAGTATTTCAGTCAATCAGTCATATGTGGTACATCCATTAGCCTATAAACAGTAGGTCCAAAAGGACCGAGTCTTAACAGACCCAACAGTAATGATGGCCATCAGTCAGTAAACAGTATGGTCCCACAAGGAAACCGACAGAGCTCTGTAACAGTAACAGTCAATGCTAAGGATGCCACAATACAGTTCAGAATATAGGACATACATTCATTCAGTAAACAATATCAGTTCGATAAACAATTCAGTTCAGTATTCAAAAGATAACCATTTTGAACACATCTTTACACAATTGTTACTCACAGAGATTGGGCTAATAGCAGCTAGAGCGCGTCCCCGAGAGCCAACCCTAAACAGTTAACAAATAGAACACACACTAAGTTCACAGTCGGACGAATGATAATTAAATCCCTAAATTTCCTCGGTGTGGTTCTATGTCTAAATCCTCATTAAGATGCCTTAAACTAGGCCTAAGAATGCCTAGGATGGGATGAGGATGCAAAAATACAGTTGGAAGGCATTTTCAAAAGTTGCTGAAAACAGGGGTCTCGCTCGAGCGAGCCTTCCTTCGCTCGAGCGGGGTTGCAAAATCAAAGGCTTCGCTCGAGCGAACAATCCTTCGCTCGAGCGGTTTGATGAAACAGTAAAAGTACTGGATGCTCGATTTTTACGCGCGATGCTCGCTCGAGCGAGCTTCCAAAATTAAAGGCTTCGCTCGAGCGAACAATCCTTCGCTCGAGCGGTCTGATGAAACAGTAAAAGTACTGGATGCTCGATTTTTACGCTCGAGCCACCAATCCTTCGCTCGAGCGTGGCTCAGAGGAAACGTTGGTCGCTCGAGCGATGAATCCTTCGCTCGAGCGAAGAAGCCAAATCTGGAATTTCCAGATTTGCCTTCCAAGCTCAAACCAAGCATTCTCAACTCAATTCTCGACCTCTTGGGCCCAAATTCTGGAGAATACATTCTAAAACAATGAATAACAAGTTTCAAAAGCCAATTTGTGAATTCAAGCCCCAAAGGTGAGTCAATTAAATCCAACATCCAAACCCATTTCAAGAACACTTTCAAAACATGAAATGCATGAACTTCAAACCAAATTCAAGCTTAAATTCTTGTTCTATTGAGCTCCAATCTTTGAAAACAATGTGGAAACATGGACTATGATAAAAACATGGACATGCATGTAACAATTAGCCAAGAGCTCAACTCCAAACTCACCAAACTCAACATGCATGAAACAATTAAGGTCCAATTCAACATATTTGCACTAAATCATGGCCTAGCTCTCTAATTGGGCATGAACCATGCAAAATGAGGCTCAAAGATAACAAGAAGACAATGAATTCACTTACCTAAGTCTCAATTTAAGGTAAGGAAGCTAGATTATGCCAAGTTATACACCAATTCCAAGCAATGCCAAGCAAAAGGAGATGAAATCAACTCTCTTACCCTTTCTCTCTCTCTAAGGGTCGGTTGGGTACAAGAAAATGGCTGAGGGAACAAGTTGGTTCAAGTGTAATTCAAGTCCTCAATTGTGTAGGATAATGGCCCACTCAATGGCAAAGTCGTAATTAAGCCCAACTCTTCAATTAATCAATATTTAATCTAATTTAATCATTCCTAATCGATTTTTCGGGTAAATATATCATAAAATCATAAATATTCTACTAATTACAAAACACTAAACGGTTTCTAACTTGGCCGCCGATAAGGCCTTCAATTAGCAGTTTAAACATATAAATTCAAACAGATAATCAATCAATCGAACAGATGCAATATGCAATTCAATAGATAAACTTATTCAATTTCAGTTTCAATTTCAATCAGTCCATTCAGTACTTCAGTTAATCCAGTTATCAGTCATTATCAGTTCAGTTTAACAGTAATCAGTACGTAATTCAATGGTTAATCGGTAATCAGTACGAGGGTTGTTACAGTCTCCCCTCCTTATAAGGAGTTTAGTCCTCTAAACTCGAGTTACCTTCAGTCCGGAAGAAAACAGGATCCAGTGGAAACAAATCAGGATATCTTTTAGCCATGTCATCTTCCCTTTCCCAAGTGGCATAGACGCCACCATGGTTCTGCCAGTCAACTTTCACTAGTGGGATCTCTTTGTTTCTCAGTTTCTTGATCCGTCGGTTCACAATCTGTATAGGCCGTTCCTCGTAAGTGTAGTCATCACTAAGCACTATCCGAGTAGGCTCAATCACATGAAAAGGATCCCGGAGATAGTCTCTCAACATTGAAATGTGGAAGACATTATGCATATGCTCCATTTAAGGAGGAAGTGCAACTTGATACGCCACCGGATTGATTTTCTCAATAATCTGATACGGTCCAACATATCTTGGAGCTAACTTGCCTTTGACTCCAAAACGAGTCTGGCCTTTCATTGGTGTCACTTTCACAAATACGTGATCACCCACTTCATATTCCCGGTCTCGTCTTCTAATATCTGCATAACTCTTCTGTCTACTCTGTGCAGTTTTCAGTCTCTGTTGTATCAGTTTTATCTTTTCAGTCGTTTCATAAACAATTTCGGGCCCAAGCAACGGCCCATCTCCAACTTCTGCCCAGCAGATTGGAGATCTACACTTTCTGCCATACAATGCCTCGAAATGCGCCATTCCAATACTCGAATGGTAGCTATTGTTGTAGGCGAACTCAGCCAACGGCAAATGACTTTCCCAGTTCCCCTAAAAATCCAGGACACACATCCTCAGTAGATCCTCTAAAGTTTGGATGGTCCTTTCTGACTGGCCATCTGTCTGAGGATGATAGGCACTACTCAGCCTCAATTCAGTACCCAATGCAGTCTGTAGGCTTTGCCAGAACCTCGATGTAAACTTCGAATCCCTGTCAGAAACAATAGATACAGGCACTCCATGCAATCTCACAATTTCATCAATATAGATAACAGCTAATTTGTTTGCATTATAAATTGTCTTGACAGGTAGGAAGTGTGCAGATTTAGTCAATCTATCAACAATAACCCAAATAGAGTCCATACCTTTCCTGGAGCGAGGTAATCCAACGATAAAATCCATCGTGATATGCTCCCATTTCCACTCGGGTATGGGTAAGGGTTGCAGTAATCCGGCAGGTCGTTGATGTTCAGCTTTGACTTGTTGGCAGTGAAGACATTTGGACACAAAGTCGGCAATTTCCTTCTTCATTCCTGGCCACCAGAAGTTCTGTTTCAGATCTTGATACATTTTCGTATTCCCTGGGTGAATCGAAAACTTCGAACTGTGGTCTTCTTGCAGAACTCTTCTTTTCAATTCAGTGTCATTTGGTACACACAGCCTTTCTTGAAATTTCAAAACATTGTTCTCAAATTTGAACCCCGGTCTCGGTTTTGAATCTCTTTCTTCAATAACCTTTTTCAAGAAATCATCCAGTTGTTGTTTTTCTTTAATTTCCTCAATCAATGCTGGTTGAGCAGAAATAGCAGCTAAGGTTCCGCCTTGTTCTCTCAAAACAATTTCAATTTCAGACCTTTCCAGATCATGAAGCAATTCTTTCTGTCCAGTCAGTAAACAGGCTAAGTTGGCAATTGACTTTCGGCTCAATGCATCGGCAACGGTATTGGCTTTTCCCGGATGGTACAAAATCTGTAGGTCATAATCTTTGATCAGTTCTAGCCATCTCCGCTGTCTCATATTCAGTTCCTTCTGAGTGAAAAAGTACTTCAGGCTCTTGTGGTCAGTATACACTTCACATGTTGCTCCATATAAATAGTGACGCCAAATTTTCAGTGCAAACACTACTGCAGCAAGTTCTAAGTCGTGGGTCGGGTAATTCTTTTCATGTGGTCTCAACTGTCGGGAAGCATAAGCAATAACTCTCCCATTCTGCATTAAAACACATCCCAAACCCTTATGAGAAGCATCACTATATACAGTATAACCATCCGTACTTGAAGGTAGAGTCAGAATCGGTGCAGTCACAAGTCTAGTTTTCAATTCTTGAAATGCTGATTCCCTCTGGTAAGTCCAGTCAAATGATATCCCCTTCTGTGTCAACTGAGTCAGTGGTAGGGCAATTTTGGAGAAATCTTTGACAAATCTCCTGTAATATCCAGCCAGTCCCAAAAAGCTTCGGACTTCAGTCACATTCGTTGGTCTAGGCCAGTTCACTACAGCTTCAATTTTCTGCGGATCAACAGAAATTCCGTCTTTGCTAACAACATGCCCCAAAAACATCACATGATCAAGCCAAAATTCACATTTAGACAATTTAGCATACAATTTCTGTTCTCTTAAGGTTTGCAGGGCAAGTCTCAGATGGTGTTCATGTTCTTCTCTGGTCTTAGAATAAATCAGGATGTCATCAATGAATACCACAATAAAATCATCAAGGTATGGTTTAAAAATCCTGTTCATGAGGTCCATAAATGCAGCAGGGGCATTCGTAACTCCGAACGGCATAACTAAAAATTCATAATGGCCATACCTCGTTCTGAAAGCAGTTTTATCAATGTCTTCCGGTTTGACTTTCAGTTGATGGTACCCCGATCTAAGATCAATCTTGGAAAACACTTGTGCACCCTGTAACTGGTCAAATAAATCATCAATACGCGGTAATGGATATTTATTCTTCACAGTTACCTTGTTCAATTCACGATAATCAACGCACAGTCTCAATGAACCATCCTTCTTCTTTACAAACAAAACAGGTGCACCCCACGGTGAAGTACTGGGCCTGATAAACTTCTTGTCTAACAGTTCCTGCAATTGCACTTTCAATTCCTTCAGTTCAGTTGGGGCCATTCTGTAAGGAGCTTTGGATATCGGTTGTGTACCCGGGATCACATCCACAGTAAACTCAATGTCCCTGTCAATCAAATCCCCTGGCAAATCATCTGGAAATACATCTGAGAATTCTCTGACTATAGGAATACAATTCACATCAGTTTTAACACTAACATCAGTAGGCACAGTTAGCACAGAACACAGATACCCTTTATACCCCTTTCTAATCAGTTTAACAGCTTTGACAGAAGAAATCAGATACGGAGGAGGTACTACTCCACTCCCATTAAACACAAACTCAGGTAAACCCGGTGGACGGAAAACTACTTGTTTTGTTACACAGTCTATAGTGGCATGATATTTTTGTAACCAATCCATCCCCAATATTACATCAAAGTGATCAATATTCAATGGCAGTAAATCAATAAATAGATGCATATCCCCAACAATAATCTCGCAAGCAGGATACATATATGCACATGTCATGGATCCCCCAACAGGTGATGATACAGCTAGCAGATAGTTCATGGGTTCTAAGGGTCTATTCAATTTATGCGAAAAAGCATGCGATACATATGAATGTGTAGACCCCGAATCAATTAATACATAAGCATTTTGAGCACAGATAGAGAGGATACCTGACACAACAGTCTCAGTGTTTTGCACGTCTCCCGGTACTAAGGTGAACACTCGGCCCTGCCTCATAGGCTCTTTCCCGGTAGCTTTGGGGTTCGGTTTTGATGTTGCGGCTGATGCTGCTGCGCTTGGTGCAGCTTTACTACTGGCTTGCGGGGCAGAGGGACAGTCTTTAATTCTGTGGCCCACCTTGCCACACCTGAAACAAGCTCCAGAAATCTGGTAGCAAACCCCTTTGTACTTGTTGCCACATACGGAGCAGGGTGGAGTAAACCCGCTCCCTTGGCTGGGGCTAGTCGTCAACCCCGTATTCTATTTCTTGGTTGCTGGGTTATGCTTGCCTTTCTTGAATTTAAAACCCTGCCTTTTACCTTGCCACTCAGTTGTTGGTGTTTCAGATTGTTTCACTGCTGCAATGTTCGTCTCGGCCATCAATGCCCGGTCGAGAACACCCACAAAAGTTGGCATTTTCAAAACATTTATTCGGTCCTGTATAACAGCACTAAGGCCTCCTTCAAACCTTCTGGCCTTCTTATATTCGGTGTCCACCATATGTGGTGCATATCTAGCAAGTTCAGTGAATTTCTTCTCATACTCGGCAACAGACGTTTTGCCCTGTCTCAGTTGTTCAAACTCCGTTACTTTTCTGTCCCTGATGCACTGGGGAAAATACTTTTCAAAGAAGGACTCCTTGAATTGAGTCCAAGTCACAATAGTATTCGCGTCACGGGTCAACATCCACCACCTTCTTGCTTCTTCCTGAAGGGTGAAGGTTGCTAACAATACTTTATTGGCTTCGGAGAACGGAAACATTTCAAACAACTTTTCTGTTTCAAGCACCCAAGCTTCGGCCTTTAGCGGTTCTAAGCCTCCCTGAAAGGACGGCGGTTTCATCTTGCTGAACTTATGGGTCAGTGCGATAATGTCCACCTCATTAGCATTCACATTCTGCACATTCTGTTCCGTTGCACCGGAGGAGGAGGAGGTGGGGGCTGTTGGTTCGGTTGTTGATCTAGTCTCTCAATTATCAGTCCCATCATTTGTTCAAGTCTGGCCATTCTGGCCTTAGAGGATGATGACTCAGGTTCATTTGCATTATCCATTTCACTATAAGCAGTTATAACAGCTATCATTATAAACAGTTGTACAATTAAACAGTTTAACACTTTAACATATAATCAGTCAGTCATAAGCACACACTTTTCAAGTTCATGAGATGCCCTAATTGCTTTTCTAGGACACCCTATAGCTCATTTGGACACGTGTGTGCGGTATAACTCGTGGTAAGTATCGCTCTGATACCACTCTGTCACGACCCAAACCCGGCCCTATGGGTTTAGCACCGTAACTGCCCAGTAATCCGAGATTACCGAAGGCCTACTGAACAGTAATACAGTTAAACAGAGTACAGGGCCTGGCGGAAGCCAATACAGTAAGTAACTAGTGTCCATTGAGCTGTGAAAATCTGTATGCCAAAAAAACATTTCTCATGCATTCATTCAGTACTGTCTATGTTTAGTCTATACAATCATTTACAGTCAGTCAGTACAGGGATCGAATCCCTAGGCAACAGTACGGTATAACAGTAGACGGTCTATACAAAAGTACAAAACAGTAAGGAGACCGATGGGGACACAAAAACACCCCAAGCCATAGCATGGCAAATTCGGAACCTTGCAGTGAGGCACATAGGCTGGCTTGACAAAACTGGGGACCGACCCACGCTCCTAGCTCCGGTCTGGCTGCTAAAAACCTACATATATATATAAACAGTGAGCTAAAGCCCAGTGAATAACATAAAGCGTAAAGAGGTTATGAATGAATGTCCTTACAGTAATGAAATCGGTTCATTAAACAGTATTTCAGTCTTTCAGTATTTCAGTCAATCAGTCATATGTGGTACATCTATTAGCCTATAAACAGTAGGTCCAAAAGGACCGAGTCTTAACAGACCCAACAGTAATGATGGCCATCAGTCAGTAAACAGTATGGTCCCACAAGGAAACCGACAGAGCTCTGTAACAGTAACAGTCAATGCTAAGGATGCCACAATACAGTTCAGAATACAGGACATACATTCATTCAGTAAACAATATCAGTTCGATAAACAATTCAGTTCAGTATTCAAAAGATAACCATTTTGAACACATCTTTACACAATTGTTACTCACAGAGATTGGGCTAATAGCAGCTAGAGCGCGTCCCCGAGAGCCAACCCTAAACAGTTAACAAATAGAACACACACTAAGTTCACAGTCGGACGAATGATAATTAAATCCCTAAATTTCCTCGGTGTGGTTCTATGTCTAAATCCTCATTAAGATGCCTTAAACTAGGCCTAAGAATGCCTAGGATGGGATGAGGATGCAAAAATACAGTTGGAAGGCATTTTCAAAAGTTGCTGAAAACAGGGGTCTCGCTCGAGCGAGCCTTCCTTCGCTCGAGCGGGGTTGCAAAATCAAAGGCTTCGCTCGAGCGAACAATCCTTCGCTCGAGCGGTTTGATGAAACAGTAAAAGTACTGGATGCTCGATTTTTACGCGCGATGCTCGCTCGAGCGAGCTTCCAAAATTAAAGGCTTCGCTCGAGCGAACAATCTTTCGCTCGAGCGGTCTGATGAAACAGTAAAAGTACTGGATGCTCGATTTTTACGCTCGAGCCACCAATCCTTCGCTCGAGCGTGGCTCAGAGGAAACGTTGGTCGCTCGAGCGATGAATCCTTCGCTCGAGCGAAGAAGCCAAATCTGGAATTTCCAGATTTGCCTTCCAAGCTCAAACCAAGCATTCTCAACTCAATTCTCGACCTCTTGGGCCCAAATTCTGGAGAATACATTCTAAAACAATGAATAACAAGTTTCAAAAGCCAATTTGTGAATTCAAGCCCCAAAGGTGAGTCAATTAAATCCAACATCCAAACCCATTTCAAGAACACTTTCAAAACATGAAATGCATGAACTTCAAACCAAATTCAAGCTTAAATTCTTGTTCTATTGAGCTCCAATCTTTGAAAACAATGTGGAAACATGGACTATGATAAAAACATGGACATGCATGTAACAATTAGCCAAGAGCTCAACTCCAAACTCACCAAACTCAACATGCATGAAACAATTAAGGTCCAATTCAACATATTTGCACTAAATCATGGCCTAGCTCTCTAATTGGGCATGAACCATGCAAAATGAGGCTCAAAGATAACAAGAAGACAATGAATTCACTTACCTAAGTCTCAATTTAAGGTAAGGAAGCTAGATTATGCCAAGTTATACACCAATTCCAAGCAATGCCAAGCAAAAGGAGATGAAATCAACTCTCCTACCCTCTCTCTCTCTCTAAGGGTCGGTTGGGTACAAGAAAATGGCTGAGGGAACAAGTTGGTTCAAGTGTAATTCAAGTCCTCAATTGTGTAGGATAATGGCCCACTCAATGGCAAAGTCGTAATTAAGCCCAACTCTTCAATTAATCAATATTTAATCTAATTTAATCATTCCTAATCGATTTTTCGGGTAAATATATCATAAAATCATAAATATTCTACTAATTACAAAACACTAAACGGTTTCTAATTTGGCCGCCGATAAGGCCTTCAATTAGCAGTTTAAACATATAAATTCAAACAGATAATCAATCAATCGAACAGATGCAATATGCAATTCAATAGATAAACTTATTCAATTTCAGTTTCAATTTCAATCAGTCCATTCAGTACTTCAGTTAATCCAGTTATCAGTCATTATCAGTTTAGTTTAACAGTAATCAGCACGTAATTCAGTGGTTAATCGGTAATCAGTACGAGGGTTGTTACATAATCCAAGGATTGCTGGCCGGTTACGACGCTAAATCTATAGGAGCGGGTTTGGGGTCGTGACAATTTGTTATGAAATTAGAAACCTCAGGGGGTAGAATATAATTTTCAGAACCACAGGGAGCGATTTGTATTTTAATCAAACATCAGGAGATGTATTTGTAATTTACCCTTTTTAAATTAATTACAAGGAAAGAAAATCAATAAACAAAAATAATTTAAACATATTTGAATTGATTTTTGTTTAATTTATTTTAAGGAATGAACGATTTTAGAGAAGATGGACAAATAAATTGGAAAGTCAGCAAATCGTGTTTTTGTATTTGATTTTAGAAAATAATCATCTTTTAGGTAATGATCTTAGGAGATGGACTTGAAGATTTTTTATTTATTTATTTTTTAATTCAAAAATTATATGAGACATATAAATAATTTATTTTAAATTAAAAAAAATAAGAAATTGAGGTTAAGTATGTGGAGCCTTAGAGGCTTTCTCACTAAAAAATAATATATAAATTTGTAGCGAAGCGTTATTATTTAAATTATTCAATTATAAATTTTTAGTATATCTAATACTCATATAATTTTATTGATAAGATTTAGAAATTAAATTTTAATACTAATTTAAATACACAATAAATATTAAAGACCAAATAAAATTAGAATTTTTTTCTATAATAAAATCTTAATTAGGTAAGATCTTTTGCTGTTTGGTAACACTTACGTTTTCAGTTTTCTGTTTATATTTATAAAAATTTTAAAAACTCAAATAAAAACTTGTTTGGTAAATTTTTTGATTTATAAATCAGTGGTCTCAGTTTATAAATTTGGCCAAAAAATGAAAACACAAAAAACGTGTTTCCATTTTGAGTTTTCAGTTTTTTTTTTTTTTTTTTATCACTCAACACTAGCTAGCCACCACCCATCACCATTTTCCACCATCGTCTTCCGCCACCACCACCCACTACCCACCCCCCACCAACACTCACCACCCACTTGCCACCACCACCTGCCACCACCACCTACTACCCACCTGCCACCCACTCGCCACCACCACCCACCCATCACCGCCACTGCCACCGCCACCACCACCATCCACCACCCACCTGCCATCCACTCGCCACCACCCACCACCCGCCACTACCATCCACCGTCCGCCACCACCACCCGCCACCTACTTGCCACCATCACTCACCACTCACCTGCCACCACCAGCCACCTGTCACCCACCCGCCACCATCACCTACCATCCACTACCACCACCATCACCCACCACCCACCTGCCACCACCACCCACCACCACCCACTCGCTACCATCTATCACTCGCCACCGTCACCCACCCACCACCACCACCACCACCCGTCACCTACCCGCCATCCACCTGCCACCACCACCAACCACCCGCCACCACCATCACTACCACCCACCACCCGTCACCGTCACCCACTTACCCAAAATCACCATTCACCACCCACCCGCCACTACCCACCACCACCCACCTGCCACTACCACCCGCCACCGTCACCCACCCACCGACCACCACTACCCGCCACCACCCACCCACCCACTCACCTGCCACCACCACCACTACCACCCACCACCTGCCACCGTCACCCACCCACCCACCACCACCACCACCGTCACCCACCCACCCACCCACCCACCCACCACCACCACCACCACCACCAGCTACCCACCACCCATCGTCACCACTTTCCACCACCGTCTTTCGCCACCACTTGCCGCCACTTGCCACCACTTGCCATATCTCACTCTTTTTCATATTTTTAAAATTTTTTAAACATTTTGTCAATTACCAAACGCGTTTGTAGTTTATGTTTTTCTAAAAATAAATAAAAACCAATTTATAAAATTTTTGTAAATATAAACTGAAAACGTAAATGTTACCAAACACACCAGTAATTTATAATACACATGAGTTTTAAAAATTGAATAGATTCAATCGATTGTTCAAAAATTAAATAGACAATTTAATAATAATTTTAAAATAAAAAATGTAATAAACCTTTTAAAGTTAAAGTTAAATTTTAATCATTGAATTACGTCTCTCATGACGTGTCTTCCTGTGATTTATTTTGGGCTAATGGTAGCAGTTGAGTAAAAGAAAAGCTCTCACCAACTTTCACCTACGTTCAAATTTATGAAGGTGTTTTTAAACCTTTCTTAAAAATATGGGTTAATTACATTAGTAGTCCCTATAGTTTGGAACTTGTGTCATTTTGGTCCCTGACTTTTCAATTGTGACACATTTGACCTTGAATTTTGAATCTTGTTTCAAATAAGGACAATTGAAAATATTATTAGATTTTTCAAGGGTAAAATCGTCAATTTGATAAAATATAAACTAATTTGACAAAAATAAATGTCAAAAAAGTATTTTTAATTTTTTTAAAATTATTTTTATCCACCAATGATAAAATTATGTAAAATTAATAAAAATTACATGATTAATTTTTTAAAATTAATTTTACATGATCATCATCCAAACACATAATAAAAATTAATTTGGTAAAAAAAATAAATAAATGTCTAAAAGATTTATCAATTTTACATAATTTTATTTTTAGTAGGTAGAAATAATTTTTAAAAATTCAAAAATATTTGTTTGACATTTATTTTTGTCAAATTAGTTTATATTTTATCAAATTGACAATTTTACCCTTGAAAAATGTAATTATATATTCAATTGTCCTTATTTGGAACAAGATTCAAAATTCATGGTCAAATGTGTCACAATTGAAAAGTCAGGGACCAAAATGACACAAGCCCCAAACTATAGGGACTATTTGTGTAATTTGCCCTAAAAATATTTGTTATTTATTTTGTCAATTTGAAATTTGAATCATTGTTTGAGGGTGTACATTTTTTGAATAAAAAACTCCCCCCTTAGTTTTGATTATACAATTTAAAGTTAAATTTGAACCATTGAATTATGCCTCTCGTCTTGTTGGGTTGAAATCACAAGGAGATCACTACAAGACAAATCTCTGCAAACAATCTGAATCCTCCTAAATATGTGAATAAATTAGAGGATTGTTATTTGCCATCACTTTTTTACTTTGGCTTCTCACTTTTTGAGTACTCACTCAACAAAATAAAATCTTTTCATTTTCTTTTCGAACCCTCACCTTAATACCAACTATACCTCTAACCCAAAATCCAAACCAGTGCCCTAACCTTAATCTCATCCCTATGAACTCTGGCAACCATTACTGCTAGCCCATCTCTGTTGTTGCGTTGCTGGCCGTTGCCACTATCACCACACCGTGATTACTACCATTGTGAACCACCCATTTCTCTATCTCCATCTCCATTTCTTCATCTTTTTCTTTTTCGTCACCTGGAAAACCCTAAACATCTTTGTCTATTCTTCACCTCGAAGTTCCTTTTCCATCATTGCCTTTTCTTTTTCTTCTTTACTTTGTCGTGAACCCTAACTCTAACCCTTCGCAGGTACGATCGCGTCGCTATCGCCGCCACATACTCCAATTCAGATCTCGCTTGATCGCAAATTCTCTCTCGCTAACTCGATCTACTCATACTCTTTGATAGCCTTAACCTGTGAATGACAATTTTGTCGTCGTCGACATCGATATTGACGGCGGTAGCAGAGCAGGGTCGAAGCGCCTTTCTCTCTCACTTAATAGAAGTGGTGGCTATGACGGTGAAGGGTGGTCGGAGATGGTGGTAACTGTTAGAGATGATTGGGGTTAGGGTTAAGGTTTGAAAAATTAGAGTTAAAAAAATTAGAAATGATAATAAAAACGAAATTTTAAATTGGGACAAAATTGAAATTAAAAAAATAAATAAATGAAAGAGGTAGAGTTCAAAAAGAATAGTGATTAATAACAACCCTCTAAATTTATTTTGGATCTGATGGTAATAATGGAGTAAAATAGAAGCACCCACCAACTTTTTCAAATTTTAATGGGTTATAAAAGTGTTTTAAAACCTTTTTAAAAAATATTTAATTTATTTTGTTAATTTGAAATTTGAATCCTTGTTTGGTGGTGTACATTTTTTTGGATCAAAATCTTCCCCATCTAAATTTCCGCCTCAGAACACCTACTTCCAAATTCTCTTTCTTCTTCTTCTTCCCTCTCTCTACCCTCCTCTCGAACCATACGTGGAAGAGAGATGACAAAAACAATGGCGGAATCAATACCACCTAACCCTAATTCTATTGTACCACCGGCAACAGCCGGCGATCCACCACCACCGCCGCCGCCGCCCACTGACGGCGGCGGTGGCTTTTTATCGCTTCCTCGGCGGCCGGGCATAAGATTGACGACAGAGTTCGATAGCGACAGCTCGATATTCTCCAATAAGATTTCGTGCAAGTTGTTAGACAGTCTCGCGAAGCTAAAGCTATCGTTCCAGAACAACGACAAGGGCGAGATCTCCGAGCCCCAATTGGCTCTCACTTCCAAGTACCTCTCACTCCACTACGATCTCGAAGAACACAACGCTCTCATCAAGAGCTCCTTTGACGTTGGCCCTGCTTTGCACTTGAGAGCTGCTCATGATGTCAAGGTAAATCTCTCTCTCTCTCTCTCTCTCTCTCTCTCTCTAATTTGGTCTATGTTTGACTCTTGTGTTTTAATCATTGTGTTTTAGTAAATTTCCTTTAACTTCGACTGTTGTGAATGACTGATGTACGGTGAATATTCTTAATTTTGGTATGTCTCTGTCACTATGTATCATTTTGTTGATCTTCAGCACATTTAATTTTCCAAACTCGAAACTCTTGCTTCTTTTATTGGGTGGAATGATTCAAATAGCACGAAATCAAAAAAAAAAAAAAAAAAAAACCCAAATTATCTGTTATGACCATTACCAAAATGAAATATAGTCATTTTATCATCATTGAATTAAAGAGAAAAAAAGGTTTGATTATTGTTTCCTAACTTTGATCTCAACCTTTAAACCATAGGAAACATCAAGCTTCAAAATTTAGGACTACCCAAGTCGCATGCAATACTACAAAGGGGCGGCCTGAGCTTAGTTCAGTTAGACAATCGCCTACAGCCCCCAATTTGAGAAGGCCCAAAACTTGTATACCCTTATAATGATAGATAAATATTGTTAATAATGCAGACACCCTCTCAACTATAACTTAATACCATTTTATCCTACTCAATTTCAAAGCTGTAGGTTTGGACTTCTTCACAATAAAATTGGATCACTTTCACCTCGTCCGGATGGGTGCATTTATACATTCTTTTAATTTTTATTTTATTTTATAGTTAATCAGTTTGAATTAACACTTTTAAAATTGAGAGAAGTAAAATAATAGTTCATGATAATTGAGGAGGTGTCAATTAATCCATATGTACTTATATGATATCTCAATTTAAATATGGCAAGACCCAAAAATTATATGTTCTCTTGTGAGGTTAACAAATTTGTTCTATTAAGCCTCACATAACCATTGCTAATGGCAACAAATTTGTAAAGTCAAGTGATCTTTTCTTCTCAATACACGTGAATTTTTAATTTTTATTTCTAGAATCATGTGCTATTCTAATTTTGTAATCAAACTTTAAACAGTTATATCTATTTTTTTTTTTAATTTTTTTTATTTTAATCTTAAACACATGTGTGTCGTAGTGTTTATATGTATATATATATATCTTTTAATTATTTTTTTTTCTAATTTGTAGAATGTAAACATCCATAGGCTTCTTTTAAAGTGTATTAAACTTTTTTCCCAAAAATCTTTTATCTTGGCTTTCGTGAAAACGTCACATTAAAAGAAGTAAAATAACTAAAAGCAATAAAATTGAATTTTAGGTAAAAAAAATTAAAATTTAAAATTTGTGACCACTAATATTTAAATATCAAAAGGGGTCATTTTAACTATTTGTCTTAACCCCCTAAAAGTCTTGGGCCACCCCTGAATGCACCTATACTTGTAGAACTATTTAAAGCATTCAAGAAAATACATCAATGTAGTACTTTTCAATTTTGTGATACATCATATGTTTTCTATGTCATGGATTGTCGCAAAAGATTTGAGCAATTGGACCATTGCTCAAATCTCTAGTTAACAATTCATGTAACGTAACTACGTGAATGCATTCAAATTAAATTAGAAGATTCTTGTGCACATATTGTGCTTCTAAGCATAAACATATTTTTGAGACCACTCAATTTAGCTTTTCGGCTTTTAACTCTCTAATTTACAAAAGGGACATTTTTGCATTTTTCATTTTGAAGTAATCTTTTATTTCTTGTATTTGGAACTTTTCTTTTCTTGATGTTTCTTGAATTAAACTGGTTCCTATTATTGTTGTTCGTATTGATGGGGATCATAAAGGCATTGGATAAATAGAAAATTGAAGGCTGTGTGTGGTTATGTTTGTCAAACACATTTCCACCCACTTTTATCAGTGGTGTTTGTTTTGCATTTTCAAATTATAATTTTACACCCATTTTTGAAAACTCTTTTTCAAGTGGAAAAATTTGGCTAACCCGGTTGTCCTCCTAGACGTCCCCTCCAGTTGATTAGAACAGTGTTCGTTTTTTTTTTTTTTTTTTTTTTTTTTTTGGCACCTGTTATTTTTATATTGTAAATAAAAAATATTTTCGGAATTTTGTTAATTTTTATATTAGCTTTGAATAGAATTTTAGATTGTGTGTTTGGTTATAAGTTGTAAGTTTTTGAATCAAATAACTTTTCTAATTTCAAAAACTTAAAACTCCCTCTAAAACTCAATTCAAAACTCTTTTTAAAACTCATAATCAAGCAAATTTTCCACACTCAAATCATAATTCCAGAACTTATAAACTCAAAATATAACTCTATTCTCAAATCATATTTAGAAAACTCTACCAAACGCTACTGAAGATTTTGTTATTTATAAGTTTGAATTCAATTTAAAAGTTTATTAGGGTAGTGTTTTATTTTTGGTACCTTTTATTATGATTTGCTAGGATTCCTATATATATGGCTTTTATGTTACAGTTTTGGAGACTAGACTTGATAAATGTTGATTATTGAAATTGATATTAAGAGTTGTTTTGGGATTGTGATCGCTGATTTATTCTTCGTCTTTGTTATGCTTCTATTATTCTCCTGTGCCACATCACCTGTACTATGAATTTTCAGTTTGTATTGTGTACTGTTCCATGCTTTTATTCTTACATGAATGCTATACATCCCTTAGGCACAACAAGGAGAGGTGGCAATTGTTGCGGATCTTGCTGGTCCTGCCTACAAATTTGAACTGGCATCTGCTGTTCCATCTGTTGGCCTGGTGAGAACAATTCTTTGCATGAATTGTACACATTTGAGCTACTTGTAGCAGCACACAATTTTGGGTCACAATTTGTACATACCTTGAGCTATTGAAAGCATATCTCAATGCGACTCTTTTAGCTGATGATTTGAGATAGTGTTTTGGTGGCTTTGGTACCCTCATGCATTGCCTCTTTTGCTATATTTCTACAAGATTATTTTATTCTCTAATTTCTTTACTTGCCTTTTGGATGCTGCAGCCAAAAGCCACCTTTAGTTTTCCTCTTGGTGAAGTTTCATTGGAGGAGAAAGAGGAGGAGGAAGTGAAGAAAATGTTGTCAATAAATGGAATCGTCAAAAGTCATCTCTTGAATGGGGTTTGCACTGCTCAATACAAGGATGAAAACATAAATCTAAGATACTTGTACAAGGTATTTTTCAGCATGCAGTTCATCAAATGCATTTTGTCTGATTTTCTTGTTATGGTTGAAATTTCTTCTTTGGATGATCACGAACAACCCTCAAATATTGTTTCCAAGGCTAAGTGTGGGTGGTGGTGAGTGAATAGAATGGTTGTGGAGCCCTACGAGAAATATGGCAGTCTTTGAGGTGGCGCCAAGTCACCAGAAATGGATTGGTTGAAAACAAAAGCAGTACTGTTGGGGGGGGGGGGGGGGGAGAGAGAGAGAGAGAGAGAGAGAGAGGCAACAAAAGCAAAACCCCTTTTTTGTCGGAGGTTGGGCCCTGGAAGTCAACCAGCTGGGAGTTAATTGGAGAGAGAATTGGACAAACCATCAAATCTAGCCACCAAGTCACAAGATCTTGTCATTCTACGCAAGGTTCATAGGATTGCTCAGGCTCCCCATAACCATATCACCAATCCTGAGAGTGGTTTCGAAATCCAGCTCTAGACCTAGGTTAGTGTAGGAGTTTAGAGTGCCTCTGGAGAAGTAGTGTAAAATGTAGATCATAAGAGAGGAATGGTTGAGCCAAGCAGGCCAAGAGAGGCTTGAGCATGTTTTTGACATGAAAGGAGATGGGTGAGGTTGGGTGGGAGTTCATTCTAGTAGGGGGTACCAAGTGCTCCAAGGAGGCTCCTTGGAGATTGACTCTTGTATGCATTGGCTTGTACCATGTACAGGGGCCTCAGTTTGTAGGGCTTCATCACGGAGGGAGAATTAACATGGCAAATTCTCGTTGGTTCAGGTTTCACCCCACAATAATGACACTTGTTACTAACGCTCATGAAGATAATGTGGCTTGCAATATGGGCACAAGGGTTGATCTAACTATATATAGCTTATTGGATGGTTTAGAATTTCTAATTTTGCAAATTATGGCCCAGGGTGATCACCTTCCTATAAAACACTGGGTACCGAGATTCCCATTTCTGGGCATTTTATTTTTTGATAATAAATGAAGTTGGGAGTTTCAAAATTTCCTGCAGGACGAGCAAATGGCCTTCATTCCAAGCTTGTCATTGCCTTCAAATGCATTATCATTTGCATTCAAGCGTCGATTTGGTCCTTCAGACAAGCTGAGGTGATCTCTCTCTCTCTCTCTTATTAACCTGCTTAGATCATATATATTCAGTATGCTGTTGAATCTTAATTTGATGGAAAGTTGGCACTTGAATGGTGTGCTATGGTGATGACAAGACTATGAATTACAAAAACCAAGCATGTTTTGCTTCCGGGAACTGCTTATTAAACTTCTACATTTGGTTCTGCTCCAAGAGCCTCTTTTGTGAAAAGGGGGGAAAATGTCAAGAACACAGTCCTTGGCTTCTTCTGAGTTTGATGTAATCTGACAATCTTGACTATTCATTACCTTTAATAAGCTGCAACAAGGAAAGAATGTGGAACTTCTGAACTATATGGATTGTATAGATACTGCTGTCTTGCACAATGGGTTATAGAAACTAGGAGCTGTATATAACTGTATTGTGTTGAAAGATGTCCACATTCATATCCATCGAGTTGTATTTACTACAGCACTAGAGGCTTAAATTGCTGGCACTGTTAAGTTTTCTTGCTTATGTTTTCAATTTGTGTGCATAGTCGGTGAGAATATCATATGTTGTCCATCAAATGGTGAATTATTATCTCTTAGCGGGGAAGAGAGGTCCCTGCACCACTCTGATCATATTCAGTATTGATAAAATATACTCTTTATCTTGCTCATGCCACGGTTACTCCTTTTTATATATTTAAGCCTAGAGTTTTAGTCTTCACCTTATATTGTTTAGTCCTCTCCTTTTACATGTGCCATCATCTTCCTCTACGTGAGAAACTATCCTCTACACCACCATTAACTTGTTACATCTGGCGCAAACCACTTGGCTGGAGTTGCTAAGATTGTAAGACAGTTGAAATTATAACCATATATATTAGTACTTTCCTATTCATAAAAAATATATATATTAACAATCACTCTGATAGCTTTTCCCTCTCTCTCTCTCTCTCTCTCTCTCTCTAATATTGTTCTATCATCATCTTCTTTGTCACATTCCTATCTCTTGTAGGCAAGCAGCTGAAATTTTCTCACAGATTTTAGTCTTTCATTATCTTACTTTAGTGGGTTGTGGGGAAGTATTGTAGGGGTGCACAGCTTCAGGGATGGGGATTCAAAATGCAAACTTATCACAGGGGCCGCACTACATGCCTGTCTCTTTGTCATCCATACCTTTCAGGATGCATGTCTCTCCTATATATCAATAGAGGAGGCATTAATTCTATTGTGCTTGCCTCGTTCGTCATGCTATTGTCTAAATACATGTATTTTATAGACTTAATAGGAAGTAATTCAAATGCTCAGACATTAAGAAAGTAAAATTAGAATTGTATGCATTTTATGCCATTGCCATGGCAACTTTGATAGTAACAAATCTCCAATAGTAGAAGTGAGCCCACAGGAAATTTTTCTTAGAATGAATGTATAGTTGCCAGTGGACAGGAAGATGAATAAGTTATTTTTTGTTAAGAAATTCTTGACACACATGCTATATGACCACAGAGGTGCTTAATCTTACTTTGTTTGGCAGCTATTGGTACAATTTTGATTCAAACTACTGGAGTACGGTATACAAGCACACGGTTGGCAAGGACTACAAATTCAAAGTCGGTTATGATTCAAAGGTGCGACTTGGATGGGCATCTCTTTGGGTATGTGTTTTTCTTTTACTTAATTGCCTACTGGTAATTGGTGAATTTTGTTATATAATTGTTGTTAGTGCTTTGATTTTCTTTACCCATTGGCTTGTATAATTTTTTTATTGGTAACAAAACACTTTGAAACTCAACACTACTTGGAAGCCCAATCCCTTTCAAGAAGGATGTATATACTCTGGCTCAGTAAATAGAAAATTGCGCTACAAATTCCGTAATTCGCAATCCGAATTCCTTACTTTCTTATCTGAAGTCCTAATATCACTTATACTTTCCTTATTTTTCTCCCATGTCAAATTAGCTCTCCCCCGTCCCCTGTGTGTATCCTTAAAGTCCCACAGGTAAATCCCTAGGCTCATTTTAAAGTCATTGAGATGAGCTGGGATTTTGTAAACATCATGGCATCATGATTAGATTAGTTCCAAGTTAAAGTTTTTTGAGCAAATTATTGGATACAACAAGAAAACAGTTGAACAAATTCATTCTCATCTAAACTTGAGAACTTGTAATGATTACGTTAGTTCAAAAGTTGTTATCTCCACAATTAGGGGTAAGATTGCGTACCTCTTCTAATTTCCCAAACCTTTCTATAAACAAAAGCCTTTGTATTGAGTATAATTTTTTTTGTTGACGATTAATTCTTATGATATTGTGTTATCGCTAACTAGGTTTGGAGTACTATCTATTGCTTGCCACCCCCAATGTTCAATTCCCAATTGGGGGTACAAAATTGGTTTTCTTGTTGTTTTATGTTCTGCCTACAAGCAACAATGAGCTTTTGTTCGGTAGCACTACTGCTGCCCAAATATTTTTTCATACCCACTCCAATTCAGTTTAAAGATTGAAAAGATGAAATACTCTATAATCTTATTTGATTACCCAAAATACCAAAATATCATTGTTACCACTGTAGAATTCTGGAAATACCATTATTATGTGCTGTATAATATACAACCGTGTTTAACTCTCCTAACTTCAACCCAGCAATGATAAATTTGTCTTTCAAGTAGGAAAGAGAAATCATCATAATGGCTATAAAAAGTGAGTAGTTGGATCATCTTGACAAGTTGATGCTGGACTTTTAAATCTCAGTTTTTTCTATTCATTTCATGTATTTTGGTGTTGACTTAAGGATAGTATTTCACCTATCACTACAAAGAGGATTTAGTGCGACATAGTGAAGTAGATGTCTAAGTCAAGGAATTTTACAATTGTAATAGCTCTGCAATCATGGACTATGCTACAGTAGAAGATATAGTGTTTGCTCTAACTCTTTCAAGCATAGAGAGGGTTTGGGGAAAACTCATTAAAGCCTTTAGTAGATAGCAGAAAGCTGATCACTAACATGAATGGACTGGTGATGGTCAATTACAGTTTGTTGCTGCCAACTGTGGCCATTGTTCAGATGCTTTTTATTCCAGCTTAATCAATGATAACACAAGGAGTGCCACCTATGCTCTGTTTTTCTTTCCTTGATATTCTTCTAAAGGAGGCATTTTCTCTTAATCTTCTACTGGCAAAGTATTTAATGAAGGATGCTTATTGCAACCTTGTAGAGAAACAAAAATTGCATTTAATGATTGGTCAATTGAAACAATTTTCTTTCTAGTTGCTGTTGGGAGTAATGAGTAGAGAATGGAGAACGTTAGAGACAAAATAAAAAGTAGAGATGGAAGTGGATTCCATGATAGAGAAAAGTGGATTAAAGAAAAGATTTTCCACAATTGACAATGCCTATAGCTAAGAAGAACAAACACGAACATGGACACAAACATGGCGGCTATGAAGTACGGACACGGGACACCATACGGACATGACACGGACACGCGGACACACAAATTTTCAAAAAAGGAGGGACACGACACGTTGGGAACACGTTTAATAAATATGATCTTATTTATTTATTATGTCTAAAATTAAAAAAAAAAAATTAAAAATAAAAAATAGAAAAAATAAAAAGAGGCAAAAAAGAGGGTCTTAGGTATAAATAAAAAAAAGTTTTTCAATCTGAGAAGAAAAAGAAATAAATAAATAAAAAGCAAGAGAGATACGAAAAAAAGAGGGAAAGGATCAGTGAGAGACGAAAAATAGAGGAAAAGCAAAGAGGAGAAGATGATGAAAACAGAGAGAGAGAGAGAGAGACGATCTACGAGAGACGAAAAGCACACAGAAGAAGAACGAAGGAGGACTTCAACTAGTTCTTCACTCTCTTGAGCTTCAGCACGTTCAAGTTCTTCTTCACCTTCTTTCTCTTCTCTCTCTCTTTGTCGACCGACATGTTTAGGTTTTGTTCAGAATCGTGTCCCGAACGTGTCCAAGCGTGTCCCGAGCATCTCCAAGTGCAAAAAGTTTCAAAAAAAAAAAAAAGGGAACACCTCTCATTGAGTGTTGGACACGTGTCCACTACGTGTTTGATGCGTGTTCGTGTCTGACGCGTGGCGGACACCCATACGCTGTCTTCGGAGAGGTGTCTGTGCTTCATAGCATGGTGGGGACATGGTAATAAAAAAAATTATATATATTTTTATTTCCTATATAGATTAAAATATTACATCTACAAATAATCAAAATTAACAAAACTAATACTAATTTAATATAATTAAAAATACCCCACTTTAATTATTTAAATTTAAGCAAAAAGTTAACGACATTCAACGTCCAGCCAAAAGCACGAATAGGGATTAAAAAAAAACTAGTTGGCTTGTCTTCATCGTGTCCTCGGCGTGTCACCTAAAAAAAAAATAATTGAAATTAAATTAAATAGTAGTGTGTCCCATACATGTCTCCATTGTGTCCGACACCGCCACGACACATGTTTTGAAGTGTTGGTGGTTCATAGATGTCAAGTAGCATATCATCTTCCTTTAGTGAAGCCACAAAAATCTAGCCTATGAAGCATGGGTACTTCGATAAACATGCCGTACCCGTATCGGATACTTTATGACGTATGGTACTTCGTATGGTACTTTTGCATACGTATTGGGTGCATGAAACACTTACCTAAATTTTTTCTTCTTAATTTTTGACATACCCAGACGTACCTAATATATACCTAAGTCGTACTGTACCTTAGTTGAAATAATATTTTCTTATACTACAGAGATAAAATTCCTTTCACTAGACTTCTTTTTTATTTTTAGTTTTATGCTTGGCATTATTTAAAATTAAGCTATGGTTTGTAATTTATTTAATATAATGACATTTAATTTTGGTTTGTATCTTTACTTTTGGCATTAAATGTTAATTTTAGGTTGGATCTTAACATATTAAACCATTTAATCAATTTTTGCATTACTCCAAATTAAAAATAAATATTTTTTTACATATGTACCAAGCCGTGCCTATACCTTGCTTTTTTTGGATTTTATCATATCGACGTACCTGTATTGTACCAGTACCAATACTCGTACTCTTACCTCTGCTTCATATTTTGTATTATCCTAAGTTCTTCTTAAAACAATCCTCAAGTTTTGGAAAATGAAAATAGAACAATGTTGCTCCAAACAAGATTCCCATGAATAGAATTTCTTGCTACCATGTAGTCTTGTACTAGCCACGGTTTGAGCTAGAATTCATCTTCAGCATGGACATGTATAAATGTCAGACTAACGTATCATCTTTAGTGAGATCTTCTACAATTGGTGGTTACTGTTCAACTTGTAAACCATGAGAACTATTGATTTTATTGATTTAAATGATTAGATTTTTCTTAATTTCTCTTGAAGGTGGAATAACTAGTGAATGAAAGATGCGCAGTTTGTATTCACAACAAAGTTGTCAATCCCATACCAGAGTTTACTGTTTTAATAATTGGTACGGTATAGTATGTATTGGTACTAGTGTGTACCGGCTTCCCATTTCAAATTTATTGTAATAAATATAATATATTATAAAATATTTATGTTTGTTTATAAAAATAAATTTTGCATAATATATCGTTTTTTTAATTTACAAATTTTAGATTTAACGTGTAACTGTAATTGCAACTGCACCTCTTCAATTCAAATATATTTAACAAAATATGATTCACCAATCCAAGTCCTCGTAAAATAAATCAAATCAATTGGGCATAAGTGACTTTTATTAGGATCTCTCTATGTCTTGAGTTTCCAGTTGCTATCACCAATTTTCATGCATGCAAGAGCAAGAGAGGACCTCTCCCCTCAGTTTCCACTCATCTAGTTCTCTCTATTAGAGATGTTTGGGATAACACTGAACAAGGGGGAGATGATGATTTGAAGATAATTGTTGCTCTCTCTCTCTCTCTCTATATATATATATATTTTTTTTTGCAATTTTGAAGTCACTATGTTTGTGTTGAACATTGGCATCCATCGGACACTTTCTGACACGTGTCGACACTCATCCAAATAATATTGTTATTATTTTCATTTTTAGACCTAGACACGCTTCAAACACTTGAAGGACACATGTCCATCATTTGGACACCCATGAAACTAACTGCAAGTTTTAACAAGATAATTTAGGAGACTAATAAAAGAAAAATAATGTAGATTCATAGGAATTA
>CM039306.1:84677571-84757571 GCA_022316695.1 Camellia oleifera | reverse complement strand
CTCAATCGTTGAGTTTCAAAAAATTTGTTTATTTCTATATATTTTTAGCCCACGTAGAAACCTTGAAGTGAATGGTATAAAATGGACATAGACAGTCAAGATTATGGTTAAGTTTGCTAGCCTCTTCTCCATTTAGTGATATCCTACCCTCCTCGACTCTTTCCTTCAGTTTCCATGGGAATGCCTACTCAAGAACATAATTGATATTTTTCTATGCATGAGTCCTCTTGATTTGTGATTCATGTAAGGTGCCACTGTTTTAACCAAAGGAGGAGATTACACCACAAATGGAGCCTGAAGTTTTAAGCATCATTTAAGGTGCCACTGTTTCTAGTGTAAAGCACATATCATGTTGGTGTTTTAAATGAATTAACTGTAGTACCAATAAATAAATACATGCACATGCACAGTAAGTGAATTATTTTGTTGGTTTGTCAAGCTTGCATTTTGTTTTGGGATTGCATGCCAAAGAAAAGACTATTCAAATAGGGTAAAAACAATAGGAAAGAAGTGTTCTTATGTTTGTAGCAAATCATAAATTGAGTGGTGGCAGCACACAGTTTCTTTATTTATTTTATCTTGAAAATTCATTACATGAAATTGAGAGGCTTGGTGATATTTTCCTGTTTCAGGTTGGAGATGAATTTGGGAAGGCAAAGACGGCTCCAATGAAAGCAAAAATCCAGTTCATGCTGCAAGTGCCGCAAGATGATATTAAATCATCGGCCTTGATGTTCCGTGTGAAAAAGAGGTGGGATATTTGAGTCTGTTCACTCGCCTAATGGCTCCTTTGTTCTCTCTGATGTAGCATCGGGGGGACAATTGTTGTAATGATAACATTTCCCCGAGAAACGAGGATATATGTCTGGCCTATAAATTAATTTACGTGTCAAAAGTATTCTTTTAGGTTACAGTTTAATACCAACTTAATACAGAAGGCTGGATAATTGGGTCGCGTTAACAGATATTCAAGAACGTTTGGATTGTCATTGTTGGATCTGTTAATTTCGGATTTGGATTCAGAATGGTATTCTTTGAATCCTGTCGACAGGAACAACCAACAATCTTTGTTCACTTGTATTTTGTTGGTGTGCAATTTATGTATAAAATAAATAAAATTAAAATTTAAAAAAGTGATGTTTTGACAGAGAACTCAGAGTAGGTTGATATAAAAATACCATGAGATCAATTATAAGACTGAAAACAATGAACACAGAAAAAATGGCTCTAAGAATAAATAGTGTTTCTTCAATGGGTTTTGTAGGATAGGATAGTTTTTGTATTGTAACTGAATGACATTAATATTTAATTTTGTTTTAGAATGAATGTAAGACATTTTCTTTACTTAATTTAAGTTGTAATAGTTATTACATATTCCAATTTATGGTGGTAGTATTTTTATTTTTATTTTTATGATGTTAAACTCCATTTCTGAGTTCTCCATCTCGTACATTAGCCTTGTTTGGTAGAGCTGTGGAAAAGTGTTTATAGTTTATGCCTAAACAGCTTATAGCTTATAACTTTCAGTTTAAGCTGATTTCCAGCTTATTTTTAAAGCATATCCTGCCCTACTCAAAGAATAAGCTGATTTCTGACTTTTAAAAAGTTGTAAGGTATAAGCTATAAGTTAAACCAAACACATCAAAATAGCTTAAATTAAGCTGAAAGCTGAAATAAGCTGTAATTAAGCTCTGCTAAACAGGCACATTGTGTTTGGAGTATAAATTTTTTTTTTAAAATATAGATTTAGATAGAAATTTAAAAAGGAATAGAGAAAATTTAAGTGATATGTCAATGAAATATAGTTATATTATATTTATTTTTTACACACTTTTTCTTTTCTTTTTTATTTTTTATTTTTTTTTATTCCTCTTAAATCTCTATCTAAATTTATACTCCAAATATAGCCTTACAATTTTTGCTAATTTGGATCTCAAAATAATGGTAGTGGGATTCTAATTCTCCTTTTATTTTAAAATTTATTTCTTTTTTTCTCTAACACAAAAC
This sequence comes from Camellia oleifera, assembly GCA_022316695.1. Classification (NCBI taxonomy): domain Eukaryota; kingdom Viridiplantae; phylum Streptophyta; class Magnoliopsida; order Ericales; family Theaceae; genus Camellia; species Camellia oleifera. The sequence continues at coordinate 84,755,564 of CM039306.1, read as the reverse complement.
TGATGGCCCAATTTAATCCTCTCCACGCCTGTCTCTGATCAATGCGATAGCATTATTTAAAAATCTTTTTATACTATACTATTATTAGTTAATTATACAAACTAATAATTGCTTTTAAATGTCTTTTGGGAAGAAGCTAAAAAAGTTAACTTTTTGGCTTTTTGAGTTTTTTACATAAAAAAGCTACAAAAAAACCAAAAAAAGCCACCAAAAAAGTCAAGAAATAAAAAAATCAGCCAACTTTCCAAAACACTCAAACACGTCCGTTAAGTTTTTTAAAAGATTTTATTTGGCTATCCCCAAGTTTTTGAAAAAATTTAAGTGGTTATTCTTTTATATCTATGAAACATGAATGTCAAAATATTAAATTAAAAAATTTGGATGAAATATAATAAAAGAAATTAATTTCTCATATCCAGTATCAACTCTAAGCATTAGTTTGCTGAAAAAAAGGTGGAGGAGGATTTAGCAAGCTATTTAATCACATTTATTGAAGGTTTGTTTGGGAATTGGGTTGATTTTTTAGTTATTTTAGCCGAAGGCTAAAAATCTTCGTTTGAGAAGGACTTTTTGACTTTTTTTATTTTTTGTGAGAGAAAGAATGCAATAATTATGGATCGGATGTGATATTTTGTCTTATTGAACTAAAAAGTCTATTTTGTATTTTTGTGGCTAGAATAGCCCCAAATCCACCCAACCTATTCTTCCCAAACGAAGCCTGAGAAAGATATTGTTCAGAATTTTAATACTGATTCTATTGCTTTTTATAACATGGAAGATCATTGAGCACAATTCAAGATGCTCAACTTTAGTAGATAGATTATCATATAGTTATTAACTTTTGTAACTCAATGTAGATACCAAAAAAAAAAAGAAAGTAGACTCATTTATATATAATTTTATGTAATTTCACTTTTTATGTTGTTACAAATTTATGTTGTAATTTATATTTTTTTAGAAAATTTTGTTAGTATATATCAAAATCTTGGGTCTATCTTGTTTGTTTTGACGTAAAATATTTTCATGTAAAATGATTTTATACCGAAATAAATTTTTCTTTATAATTTTTTGCTGTTTGATTGGCACCAAAAATATTTTCCAGAAATTTTTTATTTTAACAATTAACCAATTATAGATTTGAATCATTCTATCAACTTGACAAATTCTTGCTTTGATTCGAAATACTGAATGATCATATCCCTGATCAATCAGTATTTTATAATCTATTTATTATTATTTTTATTCTTTAAATTATGTTAACACATAATTTTTATTATTAAATAGGCAGACAATATACTTTTGAAAAGTCTGGAATAATTATGCAATTAAGTAGGAAGCATGACAATCTCCTATTCAATGAAATGTGGGAATTGGATTGTACCAATTTTTTGCATGAAACACACATAAATTTTAATGACTACATACATAGTTTCGGGGGTCACTCACTTGAATCATCCAGTCTCATATGAATGTGCAGCCTTGTTTGCAATGGCAGCATATGAGCAAGTTGGAAAGTCACAGAAGGACAGCTCTATTGGCACATTTAGTCCATTATAATATTTGTCTTGATATGAGTGAGGACGTGATAGTTAGCTCCAATCTTGTCGCATTTATAAATTACGATATGAAAGGATAGCATGCTTTGTGAGGGATTAGAGATGCTTAGATTGGTGTAACTAAACGAGTTTGGGATATATGAGACACTATTTTATCTTTTGGTTGATGCCTCTATACTGGCTCTTTTTTATAAGTTTCTAGTATAGAGCTTCCGCATGCAGATGTTCTCAGCGGTTGCATGATCCATTGGCAAGTATGATCGTGTTTGATGGATAGATTGAGACAAAGGAAGCACGGTGTCATGCTACCACATGTTCGAATGAGAGATGTTGGAAATTAGGTTGGTTTAGAATCCAAACCCAATTAGGTTGTCCATGTTAGTATGACCCAAGACCCATTAAGAGACCTAGTTAGAGATTCAATTTAAATCAACTTATCTTGGGGATAAGTGTGTATAACCCCACTATCTCATATTTTGAGGAGATAGAGTTGTAGGTATTTATAACGCTCTAATATAATATGTGTATTATATTGGGGAGAGTTAGTTTTAACCGTATGGAATTAATCTCTTGCAATCTCTCTCTTATCTCTCTTTTCTCTCTTTATAAAAGCACATTAAACTTTTGTACATTCGCTAGTAGTTCTACCCCACTGATGAGATCATTTTGAGTTCATCAATAAAGGCACGTGATTCATTCACATGATTATTGAATTCGGTTTGAGTGTAAAATGTATGTTTGAATCCGTTTATTTTCGTTGTGTATTTAATTTCCTACAATTACCAGTAAAAGCTAAGAAATTTTTGCAGAGAGCAAACGGATGCCATGTGACAATAATTATTTCACTTCAAAAATGTAACATCCCAACTTTTGAGCTGTTAATAAATCAAATCAATCACAAGTTTATAATTTTAGATAACTAATAACTTAAAATATACAAATTGTCTACATAAATAATTTACACAAATTTCTTCCAAAATAATATATAGTGGTGGACCCAAAATATTTAACTCCATAAATTCTTTAAATGCTTCAAATCCGATCGCTACTAAATTCGATAATCAAGCAATTTATCAAATTGCAAAAATAAATCAACTTTAAATATATGATAATTTGCCTATGACCAGTGACCGGTTTCACCTACTTCACCCAAGCACAACCACTTATTTGGGCATATTGGTGCAAGCTTATTGGCACGGTCCACTCGATCCATTTACGGAGTATTTCTACGTTATTTAGTTAGACAAATTAGCATTGTTAATGCAACATAACTTTACAGAATTTTATCAAATGACCATAATAATCAAACGTATCAATATAGAATAATTCTACAAAATTTATCAAATGACCAAATATAAAAAAGGAGTATAAATTGGGAGTAATTAAATAAAACTCTTTGCAAAGAGATTTAGAGGAAGGATATTGTATACCACCCAAATTAGTTCAAACCAATTCCTCCGTCACCAACACTTTAATCATCTAATATTACTTTATAGATCTCCAAAAATGGCGGATTAAAATTCTAAAGAAAAACGTATGTAAGGTCTGGCAAAATCTACAGCTCCCTTTATTTGTAAAATTAAGACAATGTTGTCTGTAATACATTTAACTCTGATGTATTATTATTATTTTTTTGGACTTGTAACCTTAGAAAAACCCTATATTTATTTGTTTATATATTCTTTAATTTTCCTAATTTTTATAGCGTCACAAAAAATATTATTAGAATATGTTCTAATAATATATTATATGATTATGTCAATATTAGATTATATGATTGTATTACCATATGATATGATTATGTTACCTTAGTTAGAAGGATAACATTTTCTCTTTCATTATGGTATTAGAGCACAGGTTCTAAAATATAATACCATGTGTTTTTTTTTTTATACAAACTATGTCTCTTTCTTCGCAAATTGTCTGCCTTTAAAACACTGTTATACAGTAAATTCATCATCTTCACATTTTGAAGATACCATTTTGATCGTCTTCCTTTCACAATCCTAACTCCGTCAATTGTGTCACCAAAAACCTTACATGCGCCCTCACGCAACACCTTTAGCCACTGTGCATGCATCTCACGTGCTGCCTGTGTCTTACACTACTTTCCTTTACTCAGATATCAGCCCTACTCTCGTCCATCAGTATCAACCTCTCAATCACCTCCATTATTTGTGCCAAGAACTTAGTCAATCCATCAATCTTTTTTCTCTCACCTAAATGTATGGCATTTGGAATCAATTATCTCATTTTAAACCTAATTGGAAATGTTTGATGCTGAACTATTTACTGCCTACTATGATGGCCAACGGTTGATTTAGTTTTTAATGGTACTTAGGGATGATTTTGAACTTGTTTGTGCATCTCTTCTTCATCGCTACCCTCTACCAACATTAGAGGATACCATCTCCGAGCTTCTTTATGAAGAAACTTGCCTCGGCTTTCTCAAGAATCAATCTATGAATGCTGTTCTTTTCACTTCACATCCATCGAGCCGACCCTCTATTTCCAATTTCTACTCCTACTATCATAGCCCAAACCATGCTTTGCTCCGTTGTCCTATCTAACTTTGCAAATGGTGTAACAAAACTGGTCCTGGCTTGTTCATGGGTTGGGTTAGGTCGAGTGCACCCTCAGCTCGCCAATTGAACTGAAAGTAGCAGGCCCAAATTTTGCTCAATTGATTGTGACCAATTTTAGATTGAAACTGTGTGTCTCTCAAACCAAAATCAACATTTCGTTAAAGTCGATTCTATTTATGTGTATCACGCATGTTAGTGGGTATATATATATATATTTTGAGGAGGTCGGGTTGCCTTATGTGGTTATATAAGGAGCATTATATATGTATTATCTTCGTGTTTGTTTGAGATATTTTTGGAAATGTTTGAAATGGTGTAAGTTTGAAAATTGAGGGAAACATAAATGGGTTTTGTGGATCTGTTTTCGAAAACCTGTTGTTGTCAAGCGAATTTGATAAAAGGTAACAAAAAGAAAGAAAAACTAATTGTTATGTTGTTGAACAATTGAACGATTTTGAAAAAGGTACTTGTATAAGTAAATTTTCAAGTATAACTTGTCACATTATGTATATGTTATGATTTAAAGCATTCATGATCATAACTATCTGTATGTTGTTATTATTTATGATCATGTTAGGATCCTTGTTAGACTTTATGTTCATGCCATGTTGCTAATCCCTTTTGACGTGGATGTCGAGAAGTGGTTTAAAATCGAGGATCTTCTTTATCTATTGGCCACAAGGCCTTTTGTTTGTTGGTAGAATGCCTTTGACGTAAAAAGGTTGAACCCTTCCTTTTATATGTAATGATGTAAGCCTACATGTAGCTTATTTAATTACATCCCTTTTTGCATCCATTATGTATTCGAATGAGAGAACCTTATACTACTTATTCTAGTAAATGTATAGAACTTTCATTCATTATCTCTGAAATTGTATTATAATAATGGTTTTGGTAATGTTATCTGTGAAATAAAAAGTGAAGTGTTACAACTTGGTATCAGAGCAAGCTGGGTTTGAATACTTTGGACTCGTGGGAAGTGGTTTTTACCGCAATGGGTTTGCTACATGTAGTGAGGACATTGCATATAGTTAGGATAAGTGTTAGGACTTATGTGTTGCATTTATGTGAGCATAGGATTAAATTTCCTAGATAGTACTTGTAGCAGGTGAACCTGCTTTGAGGTCTTATCGGAAACATGCTTGATCAACATGGTTTCTAATGAGAATTCCTTGGGAGTTTTGGGATGAGTAGCTATCCTTGTTGACTTGATTCGATTATGTGATTAAGTGTTTAATTGTTTATGTGTAATAGAAATGGGTGTGTTGCGACTAAGTGTGTTTTGTAACTTAGCGGTAGCGAGTGTATGCCTCAGGGAAGATCGTTTTGTTGTTCACTAAGTTGGTTTTGTTTTGATTTTATAGGATGTCTACACAAGGGAATAGAGGACGGATTGGAAATAGGAGTGTCGGTAGAGGCACAACAGTTCCTTTAGCACCTGCTATTGCAGCATCGGCTGTCGACGAGAAAATTGCACACGAGATTGTGAGAGCGGTGCAAGATGCTCTAGCTCGCAATGAATGTGACAACAGGTGTGCCCTTAAGCTTACTAAGGAGTTTCTTCGCTCTAATCCACCAGAGTTTTGGGAGGAGGCTAAACCATTGGAGGTAGAAGATTGGTTAGAACAGATTACCAAGACTCTTGATATGCTTAGAGCCGAGGATGAGGGGTTCAGGATTTCTTTGGCAAGTTTCCAATTGAAGGGAGACGTGGGTTATTGGTAGAAGTATACTAAGGGCACTGTAGGTAACACGTGAGTTGCTTTTAGGGAGGCCTTTTTGGCCAAGTACTTCTCTTCTTCCGCTCAGGGAAAGGTTGAGGGAAAAGTTTGTCGAGTTGAGCTAGGATGCTACTCCTTTGGCATAGTTTGAGATACGATTTACTAATTTGTCGAGGTTTGCTCCAAAGTTGGTAGCAACAAAGGAGCGTCGTTGTTATGAGTTTGAGAGGCAGTTATGTGATGATATATGGGATAAGGTAGTTAGATCTTTGTGGAAGAATTACTATGCTCTAGTTGAGACAGTGACCCATGTGGAGGATATGGTTGTGCATGTTGGTCGAGTTAGAGAGGAGGCCACTTCGGCAACTCTTACAGTTTATAAGCACTTTAGGCTCAATAAGAAGTGGAAACAAGCATATGCTCAACCTCAAGTGTAGTCTTTGTCTTCGTCGAGGGTTTCAGACTAATTGGTAGGGAGGCCTAGTGAGGTTCAGGCTTCCAGCCAGTCTTAGAGTAGGGGGGCCTACTTTTTGTTTTGATTGTAGTCATCTAGGCCATGTTAGATTTTTGTGTCCTTTGCATGTGAATTCTTTAGGTGTTTCAGATCCTAATCAAACTCAGTTTTTTCAGTCTAGTCGGGGGCAGTATCGATACCAGAGTTGAATAGGTCAGGCTTCGAGAGCCTCGCGAGGGTTGACTTTTCAGCCATCACAATAGTATTACCTTGAGAGGGGATTTTGTATTAGAGACCAATGGCATAGTATTTGAACTTTTGTTGTTGATTGATGTGTTGTTGGGTGCTGATGTATCATGATTATATGTTGTATATACATGTTATTGTTGTCACTTATTATTCCTCAAGTGTTGGAGGCTTATGATGGATTTTGGACTATTTTATATGTGTAATGAGAAGTTGTTCATGGGATTAATAATCATAGCGGTGTAGTATATATGTTATTGTTTTATGAAATGATTATGCGATGGCCTGTGAGCCTTGATTTGTTTGGGAGTTAATTGTTGAGAATGGGTAATCCATGGATTCTTATGGTTAGGGGTGTTATACGGTGAAAATGAGTTATAAGGCTTGGATGTGTCAAATATAAGGGAATGTGAGACCTTAAGGTTTATAGAATTGGCAGGTTATGTGAGGAGGTTTTGAGGGAGTGTGAGATTTGTATTTCGGGGCAGTAAGAATGGTACTTGTGTGTGATGTTCAGTGTTTTGTGTGTGATGTTTAGTGTTTTGGTTTTGTTGGTTAGTGAGTTCGTTGTGGTCCTATCAATTGTGATAAGGGTAGTGTTTGTGTTGTGGTATTATTAGATATTGGATGGAGTTTATGAATGTGAAGAGAATTTAGTAGTTAGATGCTAGAGGTATTCCTTGGGAGGAAGTAAGATTGTGTTCTTGGGTGATAAGTGTGGCATTGGTGAAGATTCTTTGGTGTTTGGAATTGTGTGATTGCCATTGACCATGGGGATGTGCTCGCCATATAGATATAGGAGTGATAATTTTCTTCAAGAACCATGGAGATATGGTCTAGTCTGGAGGAATCCGGGGTGATTCAAGGAATTTAAAGGATTGCGTACAGAACTCCATTTGGAGTAATGGTGTTGGGTGTCATGTTGGTGTTTGGTACTAAGTGTCCAGCTTTATCCAGTTGGTTAGTCGATCAGGGATATCCGGTTATGGTTGACAAATAGTGACATTGAGTCCAGCTTAGCATTTGGTAAAAAAGGTTGTAACTTTATAAGTGCCTTAGAGTGGTTTGGCAAGAGTGGAGTCTTATGTTGGTGGTTATGAAGCTTGTATGGGGCTTGTTACAAGTTAGTGGAACTCCTCGAGTTGGAATAGTATGTAGGGGATCATCCTCTTGCATGTACATTATGCCTTGTGTGGATGATAACTTACGATAATGTTTATGATAAAATGGAATTTCAAGATGGTGAAGTCCCCTTGTGTTTTGTTGCGTTGATAACGCAGTTGTCATGACCTAAACCCGCCCCTATAGGTTTAGACTGTAACCGGCCAGTAATCTTAGATTACCTGGCCTGAAAGACAAAATTAACAAAAATATTTAATTAATAACGGGGCTAGAAGCGGAAGTAGAGTAATAAATTTTATCATTTGTCCAACGAGTTATGCATATATGACATATCCAGACAATATATTTAGTCAATAACTCACATCTATTCATATACAAAAAATAGTGCTCAGCTAAGACTATTCACAAAATATCATTATACAAAACATATCCACAATCGTGGCTAAACATGGCCAAGAAACTCAAAACAGAAAATCGAAAGACAGCATCCTTGGCTGACTCCTTAAAAACTTGGTATCCTTACACAGGTTCACTAGTGTAACAACCCCATACTGTTTACCGAAAATCTACTGAATTGCGTACTGATTACTACTAAACTGGACTGTTTATGACCGATAATTGAACTAATTGAAGTACTGAACGGACCGATTGAAAATTTAAACTGAACTGACTGAGCATGTTTATTGTATTGCATTCTTATCTGTTTGATTATTTGATTATCTGTTCGTGTTTTATGTTTAAATTGCAAATTGAAGGCCTTATCGGCGGCCGAACTGAAAATCGTTTAGTGTTTCGTGATCAGTAGAATTTATATGATTTTATGGAGTAATTATCTGAAAAGTGATTTGGTATGTTAAATTAGATTAAATATTGATTAATTGAAGAGTTGGGCTTAATTACAATTATGCCATTATGAGTGGGGCCTTTGTCTAGTCAAATGTTTGAGCCTTATACACTTAATCAAGACCATTTCCTTAGCTCTTTCCTTATGCTAGCCGGCCAAGAGAGGAGAATTAGAGGGAGTAGGAGAGAATTAAGAGGGAATTGGGTCCAACTTGTAGAATTGCTTGGAAATTGAAGATTGAATTCAAAATTGTGCTTCCATTCTTGAATACAAGACTTAGGTATGAATTTCAACCCCTCATTGATGTCCTTAAGGTTGATTCTTGCTAGATTCTTGGCAAATTATAGAGTTAAGACATAAATTGGTTCTATAGTGTTGAATTAGAACTCATTTCATGCATGCATGTGTGTGTTGATAAATTTTGTGTTGATTTCATGGCCAATTGTCACATGCATGTGCATAATCAAGCTTAAGTCCATGTTTTCAACTTGTTTTGAAGGAAATGAGTTCATTTGAACAAGAATTGGAGCTTTGAAATGGTTTAATTTCATGCATGACATGTTTGAAGTTTATTCTTGAAAGTGGGTTTGAAAAATGGTTTTGATTGACTCCCTCTTGGGCTTTGAATTCATAAATTGAGCTTTGAAACGTGTTATACATTGAATTTGGATGTGTTTTCCAGAATTTGGGCCCAAGAGGTCGAGTTTTGAGTGAAAGAATGCTTGGTTTGAGCTTAGGAAACAAATCTGGAAATTCCAGATTTGGCTTCTTCGCTCAAGCGAAGGATTCCTCGCTCGAGCGACCAACATTTACTCTGAGCCACGCTCGAGCGAAGGATTGGTGGCTCGAGCGTAAAATTCGAGCATCCAGTACTTTTGCTGTTTTATCAGACCGCTCGAGCGAGGGTCCTATTTTCAGCAAACTTTGCAAAATGTTTTCTAAGTGTATTTTTGCATCCTCATCCCATTCTAGGCATTCTTAGGCCTAGTTTAAGGCATCTTAAATGAGGATATTGATGTAGAACACACCAAGGCAAATTAGGGATTAAATTATGGTATTTCCTAACTGTGTAGCTTAACGTGTGTTCAACCTGTGAACTGTGTAGGGTTGGCGACTGGGGAGACACGCTCTAGCATATTGTAGCCCGAACTCTGTGAGTAACAATTGTGTAAAGATATGTTCAAAATGATTATCTTTCGAATACTGAACTGTTTACTGAACTGTTTTCTGAACTGGTATTATCTACTGAATGAATGTATGTCCTTTATTTCTGAACTATACTGTGGCATCCTTAGCACCTACTGTTACTGACTGTTACTGTTATAGAGATCTTTGTCGGTCTCCTCGTGGAACCATTACTGTTTACTGACTGATGGCCATCATTACTGTTCGGTCTTTAAGACCTACTGTTTACTGTTATGCTAATGGATGTACCACATATGACTGAATAACTGTTCTGATTGAAAGACTGAAATACTGTTTAATGAACTGTTTTCATTACTGTAAGGACATTTCATTCTTAACCTCTTTACGCATTATGTTATTCACTGGGCTTTAGCTCACTGTTTATATATATATGTAGGTGTACAGGCACCGGACCAAAGCTAGACGCGTCGGGGTTATTCCAGTTTTGTCAAGCCAGCCTACGTGTCTCACTGCGAGGTTCCAAGCCTATCATGCCAGGGCTTAGGGGTGTCTTAGCTTTCTCCCTTTTGTACTGTCTCACTGTTTTGTATAAACTGAATGCTTACTGTATGGTTGTCAAGGGATTAGGTCCCTGCACTGTTTTACTGTAAATATTTGTATAGACTGTACTGTTGAATGTATAAATGTATGAAAAATCTTTTTGGCATACAGACTATCACAACTCAATGGACATTATTTATTTACTGTATTGGCTTCCGCCAGGCCCTGAACTCTGTTTTACTGTACTACTGTTAAGCAGGCCTTCGGTAATCTCGGATTACTGGCCGGTTACGGTGCTAAACCCATAGGGCCGGGTTTGGGTCGTGACAACTAGGGCTGCAGTCAGACATCTTGTTGCTCACCTATATATAAAGAGTGAGCTAATGCCCAATGAATAACATCAGAGTAAAGAGGTTATATGAATGAGTTCTATATACAATAGTAAAGCATAAGATAACCTCATTACATAGCAGAATGACCTCAGGTCCATTACGTACCTTCCAACCGGTGTCTAGTAATTGGTAAAGATTCCATTCCCTTCCAACTGATGTCTAGTAAATTGGCTTGTGTTACGGAAAGATGTATCCTTGGCTTACCGTGCTTAAGGTATGTAGAGTGTCGCTTGGCTTCTCGTTATCATCTCGGTTCTATTTATGTGTATCATGCATGGTAATTGGTATATATATGTTGTTTTTTTAGGAGACCTGGTTGTCTTATGTGGTTATGTAGGGAGCATTATATATGTATTATCTTCGTATTCGTTTTAGATGTTTTTGGAAATGTATTTGAAATGGGTGTAAGTTCGAAAATTAGGGGAAACGTAAATGGGTTTTGTGGATCTATTTTTAATGACCTGTTGTTGTCAGGCGAATTTGATAAAAGGTAACAAAAAGACAGAAAAACGAATTGTTATGTTGCTGAACAATTAAACGATTTTGAGAAAGGTACTTGTATGAGTAAATTTTCAAGTATAAACCGTCACATTATGTATATGTTGTGATTTAAAGCATTCATGATTATAATTATGTGTTTGTTATTATTATTTAGGATCATGTTGGGATCCCAACTGGACTTTATGTTCATCCCACGTTGTTAATCCCTTTTCAGGTGGATGTCGAGAAGTGGTTCAAGATCGATGATCTCCTTCATCTGTTGGCCACATGGCCTTTTGTTTGTTGGTGGGACGCCTTTGATGTAAAAGGGTTGAACCTTTCCTTTTATATGTAATGATGTAAGCCTACGAGCAACTTATTTAATTACATCCCTTGTTGCATCCATTATGTGTTCGAATGAGAGAACCTTCTTTTACTTATTTTAGTTAATGTATAGAACTTTCATTCGTTATTTTTGAAATTGTATTATAATAATGGTTTTGGTAATGTTATCTGTGAAATAAAAAGGAGAGCGCTACATACTAAGTAAATTGTGTTTCAATCCATCAACAAGTAAAACATTTTCAATAAAAGAAAAGGGACTTCTACTAATACTACCTATGCCGATGATTTTTCCTTTGTTGTTGTCTCCAAATGTTACATATCCACTATCTTTTGGGGATAAGGTAGTAAACATTGATTTGTCTCCGGTCATGTGTCTTGAACATCCACTATCCAAGTACCATATTCCTTTTTTGGATTTTGCCTTGTAGCAAACCTATAAAAGAAACGAAATATTTGATTTTGGTACCCATTTCTTATTGGGTCCGTGATTGTTAATTTGTGAATTACTAGATTTTGGAACCCATCTCCTATTTGTTCCTAATAAAATTTTCTTGTATGGATATGATGAAATTGAGTGCCCTTTTCTAAAACAATAATGACAATATGTGGACTAATAGATGAGCAAGCTTTAATAAAGAAATTTTTATGAAAAGTTTGTTTCTTGTAACGTTTGTATCTAATATCTACTTTATCGAAAAGACATCTTTGATTTGCAAGTAATTTATTTAAATTTTCTTTACCTTGTGTGAATTTAAAAATTATTTTGTTTAAATCTTCTATTTTTTCTTTTACAGCATTATTTTCAATTTTAAATCATTTGATTTTTTTTTAAAGAAACATGTTCCTTTTCCAAATTTTCATTTTCATTAATAAGCAAAGCATTTGATTTTTTAAGAGTAGAATTTTTTGAAATTATCTTTTGAAAATCTTTATGAAGTTCTTCAATAACATTTAGCAATTCTTCATAAGAAAGAGAGTTTTTAGTTACCTCATCATTTTCAATCCCCATGAAGCAAAGATTTGCCACTTTTAAGTCACTTGATTCGCTATCCGAGCTACTGTAGTCACTTTCTACCCATACTACCATGGCTCTTCCTTTGCTCTTCTTCTTTTTCTTCATCTTTTTTAGGTTGGGACAATCATATTTAATGTGACCCGGTTTCTTACATTCATAACAGATTATTTGATCTTTCTTTTGTTCTTTATCTTTATTTTATGATTTTTTTTTGTGAAATCTTTTTTTAAATTGTTTATCTCTTTTTAATAAATTTTTGATTTTTTTTGTGATCATTGCAATGTCACCATCCTCATCACTTGAGTTGGTGTTGTCTTCATCTTTTTCATGAGTTGTTGTTTTGAATGCAATACCTTTCTTCTTCTTGCCATTGTCATCATTGTTGGTTTTCATCAAAATTTCATGAGTCATTAATGACCCATGAAGTTCATCTAAACCGAGTGTATTGAGATCATTGGCTTTCTAGATTGCTGTCACTTTCGGTTCCCAATTCTTTGGTAGACACTTTGAGAATTTTCCTTACCATTTCACTGTTAGTATAAACGTTACTAAGATTTTTCAAGGAATTTGTAATATTAGTAAATCTGGTAAACATTTCAGAAATAGATTCATCAGATTTCATTTTGAACAATTCGTAATTATGAACAAGTATACTGATACATGACTTCTTAACTTGATTTGTGCCTTCATGCATGACTTCTAATTTATCCCAAATTTCTTTAGCACTGTCACATGCATAAATTCTATTAAATTCATTTGGATCAAGTGCACAATATAAAATATGTTTGGCTTTATCATTTGCTTGAATATTTTTAAAATCATTTTTCATCCCATTCATCTTCTGTTTTAGGGACTTTCTTTCAGTCAACGATTTTGAAGAGAATAGTTGGACCATTTTTAATAATATTTCATACCTTGTAGTCTGTCCTTTGAATATATGTCATCATTATATTTTTCCAATAATTATAATTACTACTAGTAAAATATGGAGGGTTGGAAGGTGAGTGACTATCAAAATTTTGTTTTCCTATAATAGTTGCCATTGATCAACTCTAAAACTGTTAAGTCAAAAAATACTAGAGCCCTTGCTCTGATATCAATTGTAACCTAAAAAGCAATCCAAGAGGAGGTGAATTAGGTTTCTAAATAAATTGCCAAATTAAAATTTTCACCCAAATAAATAAATATACGGAACAATATATATAAGAGTAATAAAAAATAAAATGAGTAAAGAAAAGAGTAAGCAAACTCGGTGATTTATAGTGGTTCGGCACAACTGGGCCTACATTCACTCCTCAAGTTCCTCCTTGAAAGTTCTTTACCATTCTTCAAATAGTAACAACATCACTAGCTTCACAGGTACTAGTAAACCTTTACAACAAGTTATCAACCCCAATCACTCCATCCAAGTGATTTTTATCTCAAAAATCACTCACAAAAATTATACTCTTTTTACAAGAATAAAGGTAAGAGATATAAGACCCTTGTACAATAAAAGCTCAAAATCTCAACAGATTTTGTCTCAATAGAAATAACTAATCACTAAAAGCAAACAATACAATATGGGAGAACACTTCAATATCACATAATACTTTATGTGAGAACACTTCAATATCACATAATACTTTCTTATATTTTTTTTCTCCAAGCAAAATACTCGTTATATAGTCAAAAATCTATCCGTTGGAGAAAGGGACGCTCCTTCAATTGAATTATGCACGCTCTTCTTCTGAATTATTCTTCTGACTCGTATAAGTTGGAGAAAGTAAGCAGAGACAGACGCTCTTCAGACATACGCAACAGCACTGGAATTTGTCAAAAGGAATGAAATTCAAACTTGAATCATTATTCATGTATATAGATATATTATTTTATTCATATAAAGGATGCAATTCATCCTGCTGGATTCTCCTGCGGAAACAAATCAACAAAGGAAAGAAATAAAGAGAGACTTGAAAATTGTTACATCACATGTCTCCTTTTCCTATTAATATTATATGATTTAATATATTAATATATAACGTGCAATGTATAATCATCAATCAACCCACCAGCTGTCTATCTCTTTTTATTATTATGTATTTAATATTACATATTCAAAAGATGCACAATATAGTCATCAATATTTTTGTAACCGGTGCAGCATACAAAAATATATTTTTTGTCAAATGATTGTAAAATATATATAAAAAAATTATAATTTATTAAATAATATTTTAAACATCATCAAAATTAAACGACACTATTAACACTAACTAAACTGAAAATCTGCGAATTAAGTGCTGTAAATGTATTCTTACCTTTTGTATAAACTTCTCATTCTCTTCTTACGTTTCCCTTCTCTTTATTTTATTTTCTTTGTTTTCTATTTTTATTCTTTTTCTTTTTCCTTTTTATTGGTTTTACTCTTACAGTGAATATATATACATCTGAACTATAACGATGAAGGCTTAATATGTTGTAACAGGAAATGGGGTAATCTTGAATAGAACACTTGGCTTGCTAGGTGTCTTGTTAATAAATTTTATTATCATTATTATTTATTATTTATTTTTGGGCAAATTTCACTTTACCCCCTTATACTTTGATCCATGTGTGGATCACCCTTTTGTCATTTGAAAACAATCACATAAACCCCCATGTGTTTATAGACTAAAGTGCACTGTCAGGGTTTCTATCTAACATTACGGGCTATGAGAGTCACACGCCTGTATGGAGAGCACGTCTATTTTTAAGATGAAAATGCCCTTTAGACATCTTCAAATTTACAAAAGAATGTCATTATTTTTTCCTGTACTTCATTTCCTTTCCAGCCACTAGCACATTTTATTCCCTCTTCCCACACTATCTTGAAGATTTTTATCTCCTTAGCTTCTTTCCTTCGTTAAACTAATCTTAGGTACTCCTCTCGTTAAACCCATTCTTCCAATAAACCCATCTCAAATTGTTATTCAATTCACTCTAAAGTAAATGCATTAAACAATGGTTATGGTTACATGAAATTAAATGCATTCTAAAGTAGATGCATTATTTGGTCATAGTTATGTGCATCAATCTATCATTAATTTATGCATTCTACTGTGGGAAAGTAAGACGAATAGATGGCCAGTAACGCACAAAACGAGAAGGTCGGGGGCAACACTCCCGCTGGGAGTGGCAGGCCTATTGACCTTGACGTCGAAGGAGACAACCACAACGACAAAGCCCGTGACCAGGGGCACGGAGGGAAAGACGTCGTCCAGGAGGGCGACACTTCGAAGAAGACGGACCAGGGCAGATACTACAAGGAGGATAACCTCTAGGTATGGAGGGATAGGTGCATACGAAGGGATGAGGAAGTCAAGGACCTGGCAAACAAGTTAGTAGACCTGCAGTCGGTCGTCAACTTCATGATGCAAAACAATGTCATGCAGCCGCCATACCCACTGCAGGATACGCCGATCCCAGCAGTTAAAACTCAGAATGGAGGAAGGAAGATAATTCCTGAAGCATCACAACGCTCCAGGAGCAAAAGGCACTCTCACCCGCCCTCCGGGGAGGTCGGGCGAGAGGAACCCAGACAAGAGAAGTCCTAGAGGACGTATCATACAAAGGATCAGGAACCCAGAGAACATCGGCATGTACAAAAGCAGGCTCTCTGCTTCGACACAACCCACGGAAAAAGGTCAAAACGGGCACACCACGAGGCCGAGAGTAGTGTGCCAAAGGGACTAAAATCAAAAGATAGCCGAGCTCCGGGGAGGAGTAAAGAAGACTTGAGAAACTACCTCAAGAGGAGGGAACAGAACGCTAAAGCCGAGGTAAACTCATTCGTCAAGCCGAGGACACCATTCTCGGTGGAACTGGACAAATTTGAAGCACCAAAAAGATTCAGCATGCCGAGGTTTCAAATCTATGACGGTAAGTCAGACCCTAACTTCCATGTTGGATTATTTTTAAACTCAATGGCGTTTTACAGTGGAAATGAGCCTTTGCTCTGCAAAGTATTCCCATCGTCCTTTGGGGAGATTGCATCGGACTGGTTCCATAGATTACCAAAGGGCAGTGTAAGGACGTGGGAAGGCCTGGCCGAGATGTTTGTGTCCAGGTTCGTGACGAACAAGCTACAGCCATTAAGGGTGGACGCTCTAATGGCTTTGAAGATCAGCAAGGATGAAAGCCTTAGGGCCTATGCAAAAAGATATTACGAGGTGTTCAACCGAATACCTGAATGCAACCAGGAGGTAGCAATCGTGTCTTTCAAGAACGGCCTGAAAGAAGATTGTTCACTACGGAAATCTTTGGCCAAGACATTGCCAAAGAACATGGAGGAACTCATGGCAAGGATCGAAAAGTATGCCAGAGCTGAGGAAGATACATCGGCACCAAAGCAGGTCAAACAGGAGCAGGGGAACGGCTCGCCGAAGCGAAGCCGAAGTAACAACGGATTCAGCAAGGCAGAGGTAGAGCTGAGGGCTAAACAAGCAGTAACAACCGTGTTCCGAATTCCAATTCAAAAGGTCCTAGGAAAAATTCGGAGCCAGCCCTATTTCAGAACACCAGCAAGGCAACCCGGGGAGTTTATGGGAAGAAACGCGGACAGACATTGTTTGTATCACAATGAAAACGGACATACAACACAAGGTTGCAGAGCCTTAAAAGCACACTTGGAAGATCTGGTGAGGCAAGGCCACCTGAGAGACCTTGTCGATGAAACCAGAACGAGGGAAGAACAAGCAGGACTGCCTCAGGCTGAAGCAACCCCACCATCGCCGCAACCCCGGGCAGAAAGACCTCGGGTAGTAAATGTGATTCACTCCAAGGTGAATGAAAACGACATTCGGGGGGAAACCCAAAGGTTAAAACATTTGCAGTACGTGAACCAGGTCGGACTGAAAAGACCTCGGCCGGAAGATTGCCAAGGCCCGATGATAACCTTCACCGAGGCCGACCTAGAGATGGTCCAGCACCCGCATAATGATGCCTTGGTAATATCCCTCCAGGTTGGGGCGTGCCAAGTAAAACGCATCCTGATAGATCAAGGCAGCTCTTGTGACATCATGTACGTTAGATGTTACAAGGAGCTGGGCCTTCACCCTGACGACCTGGAGCAATCGAGTGGCCCGATGGTCGGCTTCAATGGAACTCCGACGTGGCCACTGGGTGCCACAACCTTGGAAGTGCAGGCAGGCAATAAGAAGATCAGGACCGAGTTTATCGTGATTGATACACCTTCACCATACAATATCATCATGGGCAGGCCATGGTTGCATGCAATGGAGGCAGTTCCTTCAACATTGCACCAACTACTGCGCTTCCCAACAGAGCATGGGATAGAAGAAATCAGAGGGGATCAACTGCAGGCAAAGAATTGCTCCATGGCAGCAATGAAGACTACCTGCAACATTCGAGAACCAGCCAAGGCAGAGATTGAAGATGAGGACATGAAAGTCCTGGATGATGTCGGCAAGGAGCTGGCCGAGAAGAGTGAGGAAACACTAAAGAAAGTCCTCGTCCAGGAGGGCGATGATGAGCGCTTTTTTCTTCTCGGCTCAGGCTTAGCCGAAGAAGAGGAAAGAGAACTGGAAGCCTTTTTAAGAACAAACATAGAGGTGTTTGCCTGGACACCTTATGAAATGCCTAGCATTGACCCCGAGGTCACATGCCACAGACTGAACGTTGACAGGTCGGCTAAACCTGTGATACAGCGAGCTAGGAGACCGACGTTGATACACGTCGAAGCAGTGGAGGAAGAAGTTGACAGACTTCTAGAAGCCAGGGCCATCAGAGAAGTCAGTTATCCAACATGGCTATCAAACACTGTGGTGGTAAAGAAGAAAAACGGTAAATGGAGGGTTTGCGTGGATTTTACAAGCCTAAATAAAGCCTGTCCCAAAGACAGCTTCCCTCTGCCAAAAATTGACCAGCTGGTGGATGCTACATCTGGACATGGTAGGATGAGCTTCCTGGACGCATACAGGGGGTATCACCAGATAGCCATGTACCCCCCAGACGAGGAGAAGACGGTGTTCATCACCCCGAAAGGCCTGTATTGTTACAGGGTGATGCCTTTTGGACTAAAAAACGCAGGAGCAACCTACCAAAGGTTGGTAACCAAAATGTTCAAGCACCAGATAGGCCAAACAGTGGAAGTCTACATCGACGACATGGTTGTAAAGACCAAGGAGCCAGAAAATCATCTTGCCGACCTAGCAGAGGTATTTAACATACTCAAAACATATCGGCTCCGACTCAACGCATCAAAGTGCGCGTTTGGGGTCGGATCTGGTAAGTTTCTAGGATACCTGGTAACAAGAAGGGGAATAGAGGCCAGCCCAGATCAGATCAAGGCCATCCTAGATCTACAGAGCCCAACCTCGGCAAAACAGGTTCAAATGCTCACTGGCAGAGCCGCAACCCTAAACAGATTTATAAGCCGAAGTTCAGACAAGTGTAAACCCTTCTTCAACCTGGTAAAAAAGACTGCAGACTTCTTGTGGACTGAAGAATGTGAGGCCGCTTTGGCCGATCTAAAAAAGTATCTGATCACGGCTCCAGTCATCTCAACACCTGAGCCTGGGGAGGAGTTGTTTTTGTACTTAGCCGTGTCAGAGCATGCGGTGAGTGCAGTACTAATCCGAGAAGAGCAGGGAGAACAGAAGGCTGTCTATTATGTAAGTAAAACCTTAGCCAGCGCTAAAACAAGGTACTTACCACTGGAGAAGTTAATGCTGGCCTTAGTTATGGCCTCAAAGCAGTTGAACCACTACTTCCAAGCACACAAGATTGTGATACTAACAGAGCACCCATTGAAATCCCTGTTACAACAAGGAGACTTAACAGGAAGAATTGCAAGGTGGGCAGTGGTCTTGGGCCAGTATGACCTGGAATTCAAGCCCAGAACAGCAATTAAGGGCCAAGTTTTGGCCGACTTTGTGGCAGAATTCATGTCGGAGTTCAACGAACGTCGGCCTCCGTTGAGCCGAGATGAACGAAGTCCTAACAAGCAAGAAGAATCCCAGCCGACAGCAAAAGAGCAAAAGAAGGAAAAGCTCAGACCTTGCAGCATCTACATCGGCGACTCATTCAGACTCTTTGTCGATGGAAGTTCAAACCGACGAGGAGCGGGGGCAGGAGTACTGCTGATATCCCCAGATGGAGAAATAATAGAACAATCCATCCGTTTGGGGTTCAAGGCCTCAAACAATGAAGCTGAATACGAAGCATTGATTGCAGGACTAAAACTGGCAGCAGCAGTAGAAGCAGATGAGGTAATAGTTTTTTGTGATTCACAGTTAATTGTTAACCAATCAACATGAGAATTTGCAGCCAGGGACGAGAGGATGTCGACATATGCAAAAGAGGTTATCAGATTAGCCGAGTTATTTCAGAACTGCCGACTTCTTCAAGTTAGCCGAGATGATAACAGCCATGCCGATGCTTTGGCCAATCTGGTGAGTTCAATGCAGACTAGAAAGACAAGAACAATTATGATCGACTACATGTCGGGCCCGAGCATAGAACCACGGAACGCAAAGCAAGAAGCAATGTGCGTGGACATGGGGCCGAGCTGGATGGATGCAATAGTTGCATTCCTGAAAGAAGGAAAACTGCCAGAAGATCGCAAGGAGGCACACAGAGTCAGACTGCAGTCGGCAAGATTCAGCCTGACTGCGGACGGACATCTCTACAGAAGGTCCTTCACTGGACCTCTTTTAAGGTGCGTACACCCTTTACAAGTTGAAGATTTTTTATATGAAATTCATGAAGGGATTTATGGAAGCCACACTGGGGGCAGATCGTTAGCCCATAGGGCCATTACCCAGGGGTATTGGTGGCCATACATGCAAAAAGATGTAGAAGCATATGTGAAGAAGTGCGAACCCTGTCAACGGTTTGCACCTTTGATTCATCAGCCAGCTGCTGACCTGAATCCAGTATCCAGCCCTTGGCCGTTTGCCCAATGGGGCATGGATCTGGTCGGACAACTTTCCCAAGCAACTGGGCAGAGAAAATACTTGTTGGTAGTAACAGATTACTTCACAAAGTGGATAGAGGCAGAACCTCTTTCTAAAATCCGAGATGTGGACGTCAAGAATTTCATATGGAAGAACATTATCACCAGATTTGGCATTCCCAGAGCCATTGTTGCCGACAACGGAACGCAGTTCGACAGCAAGCTCATCAAGAACTTCTGTGCGAAATTCAAGATCAAGAATTACTTTTCAACACCAAGTGTCCCCCAAAGTAATGGACAAGCAGAAGCATCCAACAAAGTAATTTTGGATGGAATAAAGAAGAGGTTGCAGGCAGCAAAAGGGAAATTGGTAGACGAATTACCCAACGTGCTTTGGGCATATCGGATTACGCCGAGAAGATCAACAGGGGAATCTCCCTTTGCCATGGCCTATGGCACAGAAGCAGTTATTCCACTGGAAGTTGACATCCCAGGGATCCGAATCCAGGGAGTCGAAAATAGGACTAACGATATACTCTTAGCCCGAGATCTGGATCTTTTGGAAGAACGAAGAGAGAAGGCTACAATTCAGCTTGCAGTATACCAGCAACAGCTTGCCAGAGCTTATAACAAGAAGGTCAACCCAAGAGATTTTCATGTCGGCGACCTAGTCTTGAGAAAGGTGGTCGGCAACAAGAAAGATCCCTGAGAGGGCAAGCTTGGCCCAAACTGGGAAGGGCCTTACAGAGTTACTTCGGCGTTAGGTAATGGAGCATATCGGCTTGAGGACAATGCGGGCAAAGCATTGCCAAGACCCTGGAACACTTGTAATTTGAAATTTTTCTATCATTGAGATGATCATTATTCTTGGCCGACGTCATCAATAAACACATATGACTCATAAAGATGCTGGAAGACATGAAAAATGAGAACCCAAGTGGAACTCAGGTTCACATTGGGGGCAGAGAAGATGCAAAGGGGCAGAGAAGATACAAAGCCTACCACTTATTGAAATTTGTAGCAATTTACAAGTTGGTCTGGCCGAATACAAAGCCTACCACTTGTTGAAATTTGTAGCAATTTACAAGTTGGTTTGACCGAATACAAAGTTTGCCACTTGTTGAAATTTGTAGCAATTTACAAGTTGGTCAAACCGGTACAAAGCTTAGCTTCGCTTGTTGAAATTTGTAGCAATTTACAAGTTGAAGTTAAGCCGAGATTACTACTCTCCTCGCTTGTTGAAATTTGTAGCGATTTACAAGTTGGGGTGAAGCTGATGCTATTGCTAACCGACATATAGCAATCCACAAGGTGGTCAAGCCAAAGAAGATGTTTAAACACTTGTTGAAATTTATAGCAATTTACAAGTTGAAGCTACGCCGACATGTGATCATCTGTTGAAATTTGCAACAATTTACAGGTCGAAGTGAAGGTTAAGTATACTGTTTAATCCTTGTTAAAATTTATAGCAATTTACAAATAGATCACTGTTTAACACTTGATTATAACTTGAGAAAAGTTTACTGTATATGATAATCCTTGTTGAAATTTGCAGCAATTTACAAGTAAGTTGGACTGATATTACAGGTTGAAGTTAAGCCGACATGTTATCATCTGTTGAAATTTGCAGCAATTTACAGGTTGAAATAAAGGTTAAGTATATTGTTTAAACCCTTGTTGAAATTTGCAGCAATTTACAAGTAGATCATTCACTACTACAAAAATAGTTAAAGATCACACTTTGACAAAAAAAAAGATCTCACTTTTATTAGAAGTGTGATAAAAAAAATTAGATTGATGTTTTAATCACACTTAATTTGATTAAGTGTGATAATATTTATTTTTTATGTCACTTTTCAATTAAGTGTGATTATATATATAGATTTTTAATCACAC
This sequence comes from Camellia oleifera, assembly GCA_022316695.1. Classification (NCBI taxonomy): domain Eukaryota; kingdom Viridiplantae; phylum Streptophyta; class Magnoliopsida; order Ericales; family Theaceae; genus Camellia; species Camellia oleifera. The sequence continues at coordinate 84,733,286 of CM039306.1, read as the reverse complement.
TTTCTAATTAAAGTGTGATTATATACTTTTTAATCACACTTTTTAAACAAGTGTGATTGTATATATATTTTTTAATCACACATTCTAATTAAAGTGTGATTATTTATATATTTTTTAATCACACCTTCTAATTAAAGTGTGATTATATATACACTACTACTTTTTAATCACACTTTTTAAATAAGTGTGATTGTATATATATTTTTTAATCACACATTCTAATTAAAGTGTGATTATTTATATGTTTTTTAATCACACCTTCTAATTAAAGTGTGATTATATATACAGTACTACTTTTTAATCACACTTTTTAAATAAGTGTGATTGTATATATATATTTTTAATCACACATTCTAATTAAAGTGTGATTATTTATATATTTTTTAATCACACTTTCTAATTAAAGTGTGATTATATATACACTACTACTTTTTAATCACACTTTTTAAACAAGTGTGATTGTATATATATATTTTTAATCACACATTCTAATTAAAGTGTGATTATTTATATATTTTTTAATCACACTTTCTAATTAAAGTGTGATTATATATACACTACTACTTTTTAATCACACTTTTTAAATAAGTGTGATTATATATATATTTTTTTATCACACATTCTAATTAAAGTGTGATTATTTATATATATTTTTTAATCACACATTCTAATTAAAGTGTGATTATATATACACTATTGCTTTTTAATCACACTTTTTAAATAAGTGTGATTATTTATATATTTTTTAAGGTAATTAAAATGTGATTATATATATACATTACTACTTTTTAATCACACTTTTTAAATAAGTGTGATTGTATAAAATATTTCAAATTGATTTTTATATAAAATATACAATTCCCAAATTTTTAATGGGGTTTTTTTTTCCAGCTCCCTAACAATAACAATTTTCTGCATAAAGGACATTAAAAAATGTAATACTGTCTCAGGTCCCTAACCAAAATACCCGCACATTTTATCAATTTCTTGGACCAAAATACCCTTCAACTCAAACGACTGAGAAAACTCTCTCCATTCCTTCCGATCGAATTTCTCTGATACCAAGTTCCACAACTCACATTAGGGTTTCAATATTAACTTCATAATTGACATTAGGGTTTCATCATCAACAACCACTTAGAGAATTGGTCTCCATTGATTCAAATCAAATTTTTTTGACTCATATTCACTGTTCGTAGTCATCTAGTTGCGTCTTCATCACTGCTGGGTAAAAAAACAGAGTGGAGTGAAGTTGATAGATGTATATATATATACAATCTGTTGCTTACTGTCTTGACTAGTATATATATGATAATTAATCAATTAAGACCATTTGCAACCATAATCAAACAGTCACTCTTAGTTATCTTATCTATGGTTGCAAACATATATATATATATATATGATACATACATATATATACAATGTCAGCACATTTATATATCTAGTGTTGAATATAACATCTTCAGGTTCAAAATTTCTCTGAGTGTTGAATATAACGTCTTTTGATTTTTTGGGTTTAGTAGAATTGGAGTTGTTTTTGGAAAAGCAATATTTGGACCCCTACTTGAAGAATATTGGAAAAAGAAGCTTGAGGAAGAGGCAGCAGTAGAGGAAGGCTTAAAGTGATCCAGAGAAATTTGAATTTTCTTTAGATTTAACCCAGAGAAATTCATAACATTAAGTTTAAAGAAAATCTATCACAAACTCATAGAAGAACTATTAATTTGTTTGTGCAGGAAATTGTGATTGAATCAGCAGCAGCAAAACCAAAGACAAATTGATCAAATCAGAGTTTTATCGTTCCAGATAAATTCTGGACCAGAGAAATTTGAATTTTCTCTGGGTTGAATCTAGAGAAATTTTTTGGAAGTCCAGAATTTCTTTGCTTCCAACTGATGATGGGTTGCTTTCCTTCCAACTGTCAAAATTGAATTGCTTTCTGTGCATTTGGGGCTTCTTATTGAAGCTTATTGTGTTCTTGTTTTTGTAAATTTCTCTGGCTTGCTGCATTTGTGTTTCTCTATTGTGTAATTTTATCTGGCATGTTTATGTTTCTTCATTATTTTCTCAAGCAAATTATCTGTGGCTTACTACTCTATTGGTGTGTCTAATTTTCTCTGGCATTTATAATTTTCTCTGGCCAAATTACTTTTCTTACTTGTGAGTCTAATTTTCTCTGGCAGCATTTATAATTTTCTCTGGACACATTATGTTTATGTATTGTGTCTAATTTTCTCTAGCATGTTTATTTTGTTCAATGCTCCATTTCCTCAAAATTTCTCTGTTGTGTAATTTTCTCGATCATGTTTATGTTGCTACCGTTTAATTCTCTGTTGTGTAATCATTGCTACCTTGTAATTTTCTCTGGGATTTAATGTTTATGTTTTTATTCTATAGAAATGGCAAAGCGCAGAAGCAGCACAACCCCACAAACCCCAAAAAAGAAACCAAAAGTCTTTGTAAACAAAAAACCTGCAATTTTCTTTGCACTACACAAAAAATACAATTTTCTCTGCACTTTTCTCTGCACTACAAACCTGCAATTTTATAGTAACAAACCTGCAATTTTCTCTGCACTACCCCACAAACCTTGAAAAAGAAGTCAAAAGTCTCTGTGAACAAAAAACCTGCAATTTTCTCTGCACTACACAAAAAATGCAATTTTCTCTGCACTTTTTTTTGCACTACAAACCTGCAAATTTATAGTAACAAACTTGCAATTTTCTCTGCACTACCCCACAAACCCCGAAAAAGAAACCAAAAAGCTCTGTGAACAAAAAACCTGCAATTTTCTCTGCACTATACAAAAAATGCAATTTTCTCTGCACTACAAACCTGCAAATTTATAGTAACAAACCTACAATTTTCTCTGCACTACCTCACAAACCCCAAAAAAGAAACCAAAAGTCTCTGTGAACAAAAAACTTGCAATTTTCTCTGCACTACACAAAAAATGTAATTTTCTCTGCACTTTTCTCTGCACTACAAACCTGCAATTTTATAGTAACAAACCTGCAATTTTCTCTGCACTACCCCACAAACCCCAAAAAAGAAGCCAAAAGTCTCTGTGAACAAAAAACCTGCAATTTTCTCTGCACTACACAAAAAATGCAATTTTCTCTGCACTTTTCTATGCATTACAAACCTGCAATTTTGTAATAACAAACCTGCAATTTTTATGTTTTCATTCTATAGTAACAAACCTACAATTTTCTCTGCACTACACAAAAAATGCAAAGTGAACAAAAAACAGAGCACAAAAACGCAGAAAAACAGAGCCAAAAAGCAACTCATAAGCATGTTGACAGAGAATGAAAAAGCAACTCCAAAAATCAAAATCAACTCCATCGAAAATTTATCAATAACAGATAATGAAAAATTAACTTCAAAAATCAAAAACAACTACACTGAGTTCGTCTCTCTCACATTGATCAAAACAAAAAACAAAAATCTAATTCAACACCTACACGATCAAATCAAATCAAAAATTGAAAACTTATCTAATTCAACTCCACATGAAATCAAATCAAATACAATGAATCAGATTTCAACTTCTACATGATCAATCAACACCTACAAACAACGAACATGATTTCAACTCGTACAGGATTTCAACACCTACAAACAACGAACAGAATTTCAACACCTACAAAAACCCTAGAAAATCTCCACAAAAATCTGAATCGTCAAGTTCATCCTCACGTAATCTCCCACAAAATATCAATATGATCTTAGCTGCCAAATTCAAAACAACGTATATTATAAACAAGGGTAAGACAGGTATTTTACACTCTAAAATAACATTGAGGGACCTTAGGCTACAAAAGAACACATTGTGGACCTAATCCATTACTAAAAGTTGGATAGGGACCTTAAACCGATTTTCCCATTTTTAATCACACTTAATCTGATTGAGTGTGATATTATTTATTTTTTATGTCACTTTCTAATTAAGTGCGATTATATATATATCTATATATCTATATAGGGTAAATTACACGAATAATGCTTGGGACCCCCTTGTGGGGGTCACCCCTCACCTTTTTGCCACGTGGCGGGTGGTGATTGGAGGAGCAGAAAAAGAAAGAAAAAGAAAAAGAAAATGTAACCAATGAGAGAGAGAGGGGGTCAAAGGGGGTGGGGGAAAAGGGAGGATGAATCATTGCTCAAATTACACTGACACCTTCTAAGGTTTATGTTTATTACAGTTCCCTCTTCACGTTTTGGAAATTACATCTCCCTCCCTGAGGTTTAAAGTTTCATTACAGATTCCCCCCTTAGCAATTTAATTTTTTTAAATGCTAATTTTGCCCTTACTGGGTAAATTACATTGACACCCCTTACATTTTAGAAATTACAATCCCCTTCCTAAGGTTTAAAGTAGCATTACCAATTGCCCCCTCGGTTAGTATTAGTTGGAAAAAAAATTCATTGAAAAAAAATCAATTGAAAAAAAAATTAATTGAAAAAAAAATTGTTAGTAAAATTTTTAAATTTCTGTTTAAAAATCAACATAAACTTATTTTTTGAATTTACGTTTTTTCCTCAAATTTACAAACTAAGACAACCATTTATAAATCAAAAAAAAATATCAAATAAATTTTTATGACAATTTTAAAAAATTTTGTAAATATAAATTGAAAACTGAAAACGAAATGGTTACCAAACAGGCTTCAGATGGTAAAAATGTCGTAAAATTAATAAATAATTAAATAAGTTACCAACATAAGAAATGACTTATCAAAAGATTCTTAGGCTATGTATGGTTTGATTTTTAGAAAAAAAAATTAAAAATTAATTTGGTTAAAAAATAAAAAATAAAAAATAATTCTCATTTTTATATAATTTTTATCTTTCGAGTGGTTAAAAATAATTTTTTACTAATTAAATTGAAACAACCATATGTATGTATATAACCAGCTCAAAAATTAAAATTATAATTTTTTTACCCTTAAATGATAATTATTTTTTAGTTTTTATTTCTTAACCAAATTAATTTTTAATTTTTAATTTTTTTTTCTAAAAATCAATCCATATATGTTTAACATTTTGTATTTTTAAATTTTGTTAAACATTTTGTCAATTACCAAACGCGTTTGTAGTTTATGTTTTTCTAAAAATAAACAAAAACCAGTTTATAAAATTTTTGTAAATATAAACTGAAAACGTAAACGATATCAAACAGACACCATTTTATTTTCAGTTTTCAATTTATATTTACAAAAATTTAAAAAACTGTTATAAAAACTTGTTTGATAATTTTTTTGATTTATAAATGGTTGTCTCATTTTGTAAATTTGAAAAAAAAAATGTAAATTCAAAAAATAAGTTTACGTTGATTTTTAAATAGAAATTTAAAAATTTTACTAGCAAAATTTTTTTTTAATTAATTTTTTTTTTTCAATTAATTTTTCTTCAAATAATTTTTTTCCAATTAATTTTTTTTGGTAAATTACACTAACACCCCCTGAAGTTTATGTTTATTACAGTTCCCCCTCATCTTCTGGAAATTACATTTTCCCCCTAAAATTTAAAGTTTCATTACAAATTTTTCCCTTTAGCAATTTAATTTTTTTAAATACTAATTTTGCCCTCAGTGGGTAAATTACATTGACACCCCTCACATTTTAGAAATTACAATCCCCTCCCTAAGGTTTAAAGTAGCATTATCAATTGCCCCCTTAGTTAGTATCAGTTTGAAAAAAATTTCATTGAAAAAAAATTTCATTGAAAAAAAATTAATTGAAAAAAATTTATTAGTAAAATTTTTAAATTTCTCTTTAAAAACCAACGTAAACTCATTTTTTGAATTTATGCTTTTGGTAATTGAAACACAAAAAATGTGTTTCTGTTTTGAGTTTTGAGTTTTTTTTTTTTTTTTTACCACCCAACACTAGTCACCACCTGCCACCATTTTCCACCACCGTCTTCCACCACCACCATCCACCACCAACCCCTCACCACCACCTGCCACCACCACTCACCACCCACCTGCCGCTACCACCCACCACTCGCCACCACTACGCACTAGCCACCCACCACCCACTCGCCACCACCACCAACCCCTCACCACCACTCACCACCCACCTGCCGCCACCACCCACCACTCGCCACCACTACCCACTAGCCACCCACCACCCACTACCAGCCACCACCCACTCGCCACCACCACCCACCCCTCGCCACCACCACCACTACCACCCACCACTCACCTGTCATCTACCCGCCACCACCCACCACCCGCCACTACCATCTACCGCCTGCCACCACCACCCGCCATCGTCACCCACCCACCACCACTACCACCCGCCACCTATCCGTCACCACCAGCCATTCGCCACCTACCACCCGCCACCACCACCACCACCACCACCCACTTGCTACCACCCGCCACCGTTACCCACTCATCCACCCACCATCACCACCCACCACCCACCCACCGCCACCGGCCATCCGCCACCCACCTGCCACCGCCACTCACCACCACTACCACCCACCACCCGCTACCACCACCTGTCATCCGTCACGCATCCGTCACCACCACCACCACCACCCACTCGCTACCACTCACCACCCGCCACTGTCACCCACCCACCCACTCTTTCACTCATCACTCTTCTCTGTCTGTCTTTGTCTCTGTCTCTTTCTCACAGACAGTGATGGAAAAAGTCAAAGCGTCAAACTTCAAAGCTATCCCCATTTTTTCTGTTTGTCTGTCTCTCTCTTGTTTTCTCTGTGTCTCTCGTCCATCTTTATTCTCTTTATTTCTTTCATCTCTTTTCTCTATTTCTTCTCTTTATCTCTCTCTATCTCTCGCTTATCTCTTTCTGTCTCTCTTTCGTTTATCTCTTTTCGCTATTTTCTCTCTCTCTCTCTTTCTCTGTCTATATCTTTTCATCAATTTTCTTCATCTCTCTCTTCTCTTTCTCTCTCTTACTCATCACTCTTCTCTCTTTGTTTGTCTGTCTGTCAGTATATTTGTCTTTCTCTCTCTCAGTGTCTCTCACTCATCTATCTCTTCTCTCATCTCTTTTCTCTCTCTATCTCTGTCGTTCATCTATCTTCTCTTTATCTCTCTCATCCATCTCTCTATCTCTCTTATCTCTCATTTTTCTCTGTCTTTCACGCTCATCTCTCTTCTTTCTATCTTTCTCTCTTCTCTCTCGTTCATCTCTTCTCTTTATGTCTCTCTCGTTCATCTCTTTTCTTTTTATCTCTCTCTGTCTCTCTCGTCCATCTCTTTTCTTTCTCTGTCTCTTTTCTGTCTCTCACTCTCTATCTATTTCTCTTTCTCTCTCTCTTTCTCTCTCTTCCACTATGTTTGCGTTGCTCACTCTCTCCTTCCCGTCTTCTCTATTTACTGAGCTCTCTCTCAATTTATCGATCCACTACAAGAAAATGTACTTTTAGCGACCACTTTGTCTCTCTCTCTCTCTCTCGCTCATTACTCTCTCTATCTTTCTCTCTCTCTTTCCTCTATCTGTCTCGCACTCATCTCTCTCTCTCACCACCCACTTCTTCTACCACCTTCACCACTACTGCAAACGCCATTCCACTACCACCACTACTTCCACTGTCGCCACTTCACCTCTACGGCTACCATGACTACTACCATCGCCACCACTCCACTACCACTACCACTACCACTACCACTACCACTACCACTACCACTACCACTACTACTACTACTACTACTACCTCTCATCTACCGCCGCCATAACATCTCTCATACCACTACCATAACTTCATCACTAATCTTCTTCGCCACCACCACCACCTCTTATCCACCACTACTGCCGCTCCCTATCCTGTACTACAAAAAATTTGTTTGATTATGGTTTTTTAATAGAGTGTTGAATTGAGTTTTGACCGCCGCCATTCCATCTCTCATACCACTACCATAACTTCGTCACTAATCTCCTTCGCCACCACCACTACCTCTTATCCACCACCTTCACCACTACTGCCGCTCTCTCTCATGTACTACAAAAAATTTGTTTGATTATGATTTTTTAATAGAGTGTTGAATTGAGTTTTGAATTGTATGTGGAATTGAGTTTTGAAAGTTTGATGTGACTTGTGAAATAAAAAAATTTGTTTGGTGATGAATTTTCAAAATAGTTTGCAAAACTTAATTCAACTATAATTGATAATCAAACACACAACTCATAACTCGATATCCGTATTTTTGATCAACAGTCATAACTAAACTATTTTTAAAATACTCAAATAAAAAAATATTTTTTTTTCAATTAATTATTTTTAAGTAATTTTTTTTGAATATTTTTTTTCAAATCATTTTTTTTAAATAACTTCTATGTCAATTATTTTCTGTCAATTAATTTTTTTGTCAATTAATTTTTTAAGCCTATATAAATATTAAAAATATTTAAAATATTTAAAAAATTTAAAAAATTAAATATTAAGAATATTCCAAAAATCAAAATATTAAAAATATTCCGAAAATCAACCGTCCCCCCCCCCCGGTCTTTCCCCCCTTTTTTTTCCGTCTTTCCCCCTTTTTTTTTTTTCAATTCCTTTCAGGTTTGTAGAGCCCTAATTCGTAGCCCTAAAACAACAGTCTCTCTCTCTCTCTCTCTCACTCAGAGCATCTCCAGAAGCCTCTCTATTCCTCCATATTTGTTACTATGGCTAGCTTGGAAGGGAAACAATGGCTCCAGCAGACTCGCGTGTGCATCGCTAAGATGATTGTGAGCTACAGTACCTCGCCAGGACAAGCGAGGTACTGTTCATGCACCTTTTAATTTTTTATTCGTTTTTGGCTCCTGACTTTGTTTTTGGCGGTAAAATTTTTCATTTCTGTTTATTTTGTTCATTTTGTTTTTGCTCACAAGCTCTGTCATCCTCTCTATCTTTTTCTCAAAGTTTTTGCTCAAGGGAGGTAATAAATTTTGTCATTTCTGGTTATTTGTCTATATATTTGTATTGCACACCATGTGTTTGTTGTAATTTCTGTTAGAATATAGATTGTAATTATTTGGGTTCCATGAATGGAGAACCTAGTTGAATTTATGGTATTGTAGCATAGGTGGCTGTAACATCGATTAATTGATCAAATTTTCTGTCAAATTTACTAATATATGTATTATCTCATAAATTTTGATCAAATTTCTGTCAAATTTTCTGTCAAATTCTCTTAATTTCTGTCAAATTTTCCCTCTTTAAGTTACTAATATATGTATTATCTCATAAATTCTAATTTGATCAAATTGATTATTCACGTAACTTATCTACAGGAGGATGAAATTATAGTTGAATTGGTGGATAAGTTATGTAACTTTATCAATATTCTGTACTGTATTCTCCTTGTCTTGTTATAAGCAAATAACCATTTGATTTCTATACATGAAATATTGCAATCAAAGGAAAATTTTGCTACTGACACTATGTACAGGATTTGGAACTTCTTTATTTGTTGTTGGATTGGTTATTTGATTTGGAAATTGCCTCTATTTTGTCACCAGTTCAGTATTCTATGCAAACTTTCCCATCTCACCTCTCCTCCCCTTGAGCCAGTAGCCCAGTCATTGCTACTTGTGGCAAATGCTTTGCTTTTAATTTATATTGTTTTGTTATTGTGAAGTTTCTGTGTTTCATCCATTCCTATGGGTGTTGGTGTCCTATATTTATCTAAAAGCTGTATTTTCTGTTGGCATTAGCTCACTAGAACATATATCTAAAAGCTGTATTTTATTCCATTTCATTACTTTTTTAAATTCTTTTATCTGTGTTAGGAAATTGGTGGTTTAATTTTTTTGATATGCAAATGATTTCCTTTTCCTAGGTGGCATAATCACCTTAATCCAAATATCAGCAAGGAGGCCTGGACGCAAGAAGAGGAATTGACTTTGATTAGTGCCCATCAAATTTATGGGAACAAGTGGGCAGAGTTCACAAAATTTTTGCCTGGGAGGTAAATTTTATTAAACCCAATAATTATTTTTGACAAAGAGCATCTCATTAAACTAACTAAATTTTGAGTCAAATTTTAGTTAGAAAGGTACTTTTCTATTTTTAGTTGAAGTAATCTTTTATTAATGTTTCACTAGCCAATAACAAATGCTATTAATGGGCAACTATATGCATAGGAAGGTTCACTTCTATCCCAAATAACCAATTCTTCTCATCCTCCTGTGTAGGAAGATGGATGAGAAGAAAGAATTTGTTGATTTATCTTCTATGATGCTCTTTGAGGCCACAGGTGATTCAGAGGCCATTTCTGAGCTAAATATAGCTGCAGTGGATGCAGAGCTGATGGGTGCAGCGGAAGATGATGCACTCTCATGCAGCTGTGATGACTTGATGGACTGTGAGCTTGGCAAGTTTGATGTCTTCCATGTGCCTCCTGGTTATAATGCCCCTCAACAGGTCTGTCTTTGTTCTCTGTTTATCTCACTTGCTCGTCACAATCTCATTTGAGTTGTATTCACTACAGGAAAAAGCACCTACAGCGACCACTTTTGGCGACTAAAACAAATTTAGTCGCCAAATGTTACGGATTTGGCTACCAAAAATAAATTTAGTCGGCAAAAGTCAAATTTTTAGCTACTAATTTTTTTTAGTCGGGGAATATTGATTATTGGCGACTAAAAAAAATTTAGTAGCTAAAAATATCACAATTGGCGACTAAAATAAATTTAGTCGGCAAACATGGCATAAATTGGCGACAAAAAAATTTTTTAGTCGCCGTAGGTATGCATTCGGCTACTAAAGGCTTTAGTCGGCAAATGTTTTAATAAAAAATTAATTTTTCTCTTTGGCGACTAAACATTTAGTCGCCAAAAGTTGATTTTCAGCGACAAAACTTTTTTTAGTCGCCGTATCCACTCATTCGGCTACCAAACCCTTTAGTCGCCAAATGTTTTAATAAAAAATTAATTTTTTCTCTTTGGCGACTAAACATTTAGTCGCCAAAAGTTGATTTTCAGCGACAAAAAATCTTTTAGTCGCCCTAGGCACACATTCGGCTACCAAATCCTTTAGTCGCCAAATGTTTTAATAAAAAATTAATTTTTGTCTTTGGCGACTAAACATTTAGTCGCCAAAGGTTGATTTTCAGCGACAAAAAATCTTTTAGTCGCCCTAGGCACACATTCGGCTACCAAATCCTTTAGTCGCCAAATGTTTTAATAAAAAATTAATTTTTGTCTTTGGCGACTAAACATTTAGTCGCCAAAAGTTGATTTTCTTTTATTTCATTTGATCTTTTACGCAATTAAATAAATATATATTTTTAAATTAAATAAATAAAATATCAATAAAAATATATGTTATTTTTTAATTAAAATTTTAAATAAATTTATTTTAAAAAATATTAATAATGAAATTAAATAAAACATCTATTAAAATTTAAATAGTGAAATTAAATAAAATAAAACATCAATAAAATTTAAATATTTTGTGGCAAAATTTAAATAATGAAATTAAATAAAATAAAACATCAAAAAAATTTAAAACACGGGTTGAGCTAGCTCAATTTTTTTTTTTTTTTTCCTTTTTTTTTTTAATTTTATTTCTTTCTTTTCTTTCTTATTATATATAAAATTAAAAGCTCAATTTCTGATTATATTTTTCAATAAAAAAAATTTTAGGATAAATATTTAAGATAATTTAATATTTTTAATTTATAATTTTATTACTTATATTTTTATTTAAATATCATTTTAATATATTTTTTACTTTTATTTAAAATTTTGTTAAATAATGAATTTTTTTTGTTACTTTTAATATATATTTTTAATATATTTTTTACCGACTAAATTTTAGTCGGCGATTATAATTACAAAAAATCTATCTGTCTATCTGTTGGTCTATCTGTCTATCTATTTGTCTATATGTCTGTCTGTCTGTCTCTTTCTCTCTCTGTGTCTCTCACACATCTATCTCTTCTCTCCGTTCTCTATCTCTCTATGTCTTTTTCGTTCATCTCTCTTGTCTCTATCTCTCTTGCTCATCTCTCTTCTCTCTTCTCTCGCTCTCTCTCTCTGTTTCTCTCTGCCTCTATCTCTATCTCTTTCTCTTTTCTACTCTGTCTCTGTCTTTATCTGTCTCTTTATATCTCTTTCTCTCTTTATCTCTCTCTCACTTATCACTCTTCTCTCTTTCTTTCTCTCTCTGTGTCTATCTTTCTTTCTATGTGTCTATCTGTCTGTTTATCTTTCTCTCTCTGTGTCTATCTTTCTTTTCTTTCTTATTTTAAGATAATTTAAAATATTAATATTTAAGATAATTTAATTTTTGGTTTTTTTTTTAATTTATAATTTTATTACTTATATTTTTATTTAAATATAATTTTAATATATTTGTTACTTTTTAAAATTTTTTTTTTTAAATTGTTATTTTTCTTTTACCGACTAAATTGTTAGTTTTCATTGAATGCACAGCCACTGATTTGACAAAGGCTAAGATTGTTTTAAACACAATGGTAAGACTTAAAAGTTTCAAATACATTTGTTTGTCATTTTTACTTGGTGTCAACAGCTGGGTGATATAATTTTTCATTTATTTTTCAAGGTAACTATGTTTTCAGTGTACTGCGAAAGAAAGTTTGAGGTTGAACCAGTTGAAGTAATTTATTCTGATGGGAAATCTAGTGCTTGCCCTAATTTATGACTCCCATATGGAAGTCCCTCTATCTTACGTTACTGAAATAGTCGTTAATGATTTTAGTTGGATTGGTTGCTCAAACTTCAAGGCCACCTAGATAACGATATATTTACTGAAATTTCTGGTTGACCCTGCTGCCTCATCTATTTCATTATTCTTTTATTACTGGCTTTATGATTAGAAATGTCCTCCAGATATCCACTTACACTTTTATTTCATGTTGCCTTTGGTACTTCAAACTTCCATATTACTTACCCATTTTTTCATCTTTCTATCTCTCTGTCTCTATCTCTATCTCTCTTCTCTTTCTCTCTCACACTCATAACTCTTCTCTGTCTGTCTGTCTCTCTCTCTCACTCATCACTCATTACTCATCACTCATCACTTTTCTCTGTCTGTCTGTCTCTCTCTCTTTCTCTCTCGTCCATCTTTCTTCTCTTTATTTCTCTTCTCTCTCTATATCTCTTCTCTTTATTTCTCTCGTTCATCTCTCTCTGTCTCTCTCGTTTATTTCTTTTCGCTCTTTCTCTCTCTCTCTCTCTCTCTCTCTGTCTATATCTTTTCATTCATTTTTTCATATTCCTTTCTCTTTTCTCTTTCTCACTCATCACTCTTCTCTCTCTGTTTGTTTGTCTATCTATCTCTCGCTTATCTCTCTTCTCTCTATCTATCTCTATCTCTCGTCCATCTCTCTTCTCTCTATGTCTCTTTTCTGTCTCTTACTCTCTATCTCTTTCTCTTTTTGTTTTTCTTTCTCACTGTGTTTGTGTTTGTCTCTCTCGCTCATCAATGTCTCTCTCTCTCCTCTATCTGTCTCTCACTCATTTCTCTCTCTCACCACCCATCTCCGCTACTACCTTCACCACTACTGCAAACGCCATTCCACAACCACCACTACTTCCATTGTCACCACTTCACCTCTACGACTACCATTACTACTACTATCGCCACCACTCTACGACCACCACTACTATTACTGCCACTACTATTACCATTACTTCTCTTTCACCCCTGCCACTCCATTTACACTACCACTACCACTACCACTATAGAAAATTAACTTTTGATTTTAATGAAAAATATTTTTTATTAAAATATATATATTACCCCTTACCAAATAAAAAATAATAATATTTTTTTTCATTAAAATAAAAATAAAACAAATAAATTTTCAATCTTGATAACTAAAAAAAAAATTAAAAAAATTCATTAACTAAAAAAAATAAAATTTAACAAAAATAAATTTTCATTCCCGCCCATTTATTTTTTTCCCATTCCCGCTTTCCCCCCCCGCCCCCCCCCCCAAAATCCCCAATCTCGAACCCAAAAAATCTCTAATCTCTTCTTCCCCCCCCCTCTCTCTCTGGCGATCGACGGCGAGCAGCGGAGGAGCAGCGTCGGAGGAGGAGGATGAGCAGCTTCGGAGGAGGAGCAGCAGCGTCAGCGGAGGAGCAGCGTCGGAGGAGGAGGAGGAGCAGCGTTGGAGCAGCAGCAAGGGGTCCTTCAAGAGACCGTGTAAGTCCTCTCTCTCTCAGCTCTAATTTGATCTCTGGTCTGTCTCTCTTTCGATGTGGTTGAGAATCTGCATCAGGTGCGTAGATGTTTGTGGGGTAGGAGACTGTATCATTGATCTGGTCTGTCTTTGGGTTGGGTTTTTGTTCAACATTCCTAGTTGGGTTCTCTTAAATTATGCCTTTGGTTAGTCTTCTGAGCTGGGTTTCTCAAGGAATCAACAGGGTAGCAAACTGTTTTGACCTTCTTGTTCATTCTTCCTGGTAGATGTCTCATACTGGTTTGATTTTGTTGAATTTTGAGAGCTGGACTGGCTAACAAACCCACTGGTATCACTGAGGTCTATATTTAATGGCTTTTTCTGTTGTGTCTGGGGTTTCTCTCAACCTTTCCAGGCTCTTTTTAAGGATATGTAGGTAGGTGGGTTCTTGTTAAGATGTCTTTGAATTGCAAGCTCTCTGGCTCCAATGGCAAAGTGTTGGGTTTGAATGATGGTTCCATTTGGTTCCATTTGTTTATTTTCTGGTTTGAATCTATGATTTTACTGTTTTGGTTTGCCATTGTAAGGCATTATGTTTGAAAAATGATGGAGGAAGAGCTTGTTGATTTTGTCGTGGAAACTTGGATCGTTACGTACTAGATCTTGACAAATATTATAGTACAAGTTTTCAGCTGTTGGAAATTTATTCTGAATCCATGTTGAAGATAGGATATTATTCATATGATATAAATAGAATGGATTACCTTCTTTTAGCTCGGTTTTTGAGAATGATTATTAATGGTGTGTTTGATGGTGCCAGACTCCGATCATTCATGGAACTGTGCATCTTAATTCCTGGGAGTTCCTCAAAAAATCATCGCATTTCGGGTACAAAGGCTGGGGTGAGTTTACCATCTTTTATAAAATTTTGTTTCTACTTGGGTTTGAAAGACAATTTAGTTTGATGAAGCTAAACTCTTGCTCTATCTCTCACATAAAGAATGTGCAGACATATTTTTTGCTTTCTTTAGGCAATATATTATGGGTTTTATTATTTGCATGATATGACAAACTTGTATAGTTGCTAATATGTAGATTTTATGGTCAATTTATTGTCTTATTGTCAATTTATTGTCTTTTAAGATGAATAGGATCTAATCCCGATTCATGTCTTTCGGGCTTATTGTCCTTCCACTCGTAAATATAATTTATCATTCTGATCAACTAATTCATCTGGAAATTCATTTCCATGTAATTATGCTTTAAACGGGTGAGATATTCATTAGTTTTTCACATGTAATACTAATGCAAGTACATTGCTTTGAAACCAGGCTGCATTTTCACCAGCTTCCTGGAAATGCTCTGAAGAGTATTTTTCCCAGCAAATAAAGAGTAGAGATCCTCTCAAAACAGGGTCAGTTTCTAACAATAAATTTTTATATAATAACTATATTTTATATTCAGTGGTAATTTTGGTTTGTCATAAGCTTGTTTCTCAATTTGTGCAGGTTTCCTACTGTTTGGGCTTTGCGATTGGTACGCCAATTATTAGTTTGGGATCCAGTAAGTCGTGACATCTGTGGTTTTATTAACTTAATAAATGAATGGTGAATGCCATCAGTTTTCATGTTGGCTTGAGGATTGACTGCAAATTCATGACACAATGGTAGATTTTCTTAAGGACTATTATTGTTGGTAACAGGTAGTTAATGCCCAATAAGAAACCATTGAATAATTTGCTTCTCTGTTTTTTTTGCGACATCTATTTGATGTTAATCCGAAGTTGAAGATTAGACTAATCATTGCAAAGAGAATAAAACCAATATATGAACTGTATGCTTTATTTTTTGAGGAGATTCATACAACATAATTAATTTTTCTAACCTAGGGGGGAGGGGGGAGACTTGAAACCCAGACCGATTGTCTGGTAATGGTAGCTCATACCACTTGGGCTACCCCTTTGTCTCTGCATGCTTTATTTTAAAAGTAGCAAAGTTTGGTAGAACTATATATCCGTGAGTACAATAAGTTATTATACCAAGAATTTTTCCACCTACACATGGATAAATTATCTATTTGAGGTTTCATGTTTAAGATTGGAGGTTTTTGTCAATGACTATCTGTTGTCAAAAGATTAATTGGATTTAGAAATGCCATCTTTCTTGCTATGTTGCTTTGGTGTTTCAATACTTGGCTGTAACTCGTGTAAACTTACATTTGATTGTTTTTATTCATGAACCTACAGTTCAAAAGAATGTCAGTTGTGTATTAATAACATATTTGAACATAATGATGGTTTGTTTGCTTTGGAATTGTAGGATGAGTGATTGAGTGTTGATGAGGCTTTGCAGCATCCTTATTTCCAACCCCAACCCAAAGGATGAACTCATGGGAAGGTCTAGTTTATGCACCCCTTTTCACACATTTGAGTTGTATGTGCTTAAAAGGTACTTTAATTTGTTGTACGAACTAAACATAGAAGACTGTACTATGTTAATAAACCATGTTTTTTAATTTGCTGTATGTTCTTTAACTCACTTCTCTGTGACTTTGGGTACATAGTTACTTCATTGGAAAGATGTTCACACACCAGAATTATGAAGCTTTATAAAAAAATGTTTGCTACAATTGGAATGTCGAATGTGTTGAACCCTAGGATTTGTCCTAAATTTTCAGGTGCTAGGTGCCTCTCTGGACGGACTGCTGCGATGTGGCACCACATTCGGGTGCTTAATTGAAAATGGGTGTTGCTTTATCCAGTATCTGGTGATGAGAGTTCTTTCATGATATGGCAAACAGAATCAGTTGGAATTTTGCCACAAAGATGGCATTGAGTTCAGAATTTGTACAAATGTATTGTCACTTTGCATAAACTACTTGTAAATATATATTTATTTCTGTGATATTGTTCCAGACTTGTTAAGATGTCTTTGAATTGCAAGGTTTCTGTATTTACCGCTGGTTTGTTTATCGCGGATATTGTAATGGAGGGGATATACAACAATTCTGAATCTTGAAGATGAATATGTGAAGATGAATATTGTTCCAGACTTGTTAAGATGTCTTTGACCATGTTTATACATTGTATAGGTTGTACTAATAATGAATACAGGTGGTTCAGAAATTTTAAAAAAAAAAAAAAAAAAAATTCTAATATAGTATTTGGCTACTAACTATTTTGGTAGCCAAAAACTATTTTTAAATGTTTTGGCCACCAATAATGTAGCAGCAAAATGAATATAGCATCCTTTGGCGACTAAATACCATGGTCGGCAAATAGCTCAAAACAGTTTTGTTATAACTTTCGGCGACTAATATTTTGGTCGCTAAAAATATCACTTTTGCCGACTAACCCAACTTTAGTAGCCAAACGTTGACGTTTGGCGACCAATAATTTAGTAGCTAAAAATTAGGTTTTCAGCGACTATTTTTTTAGTCGCCAAAGGGTAACATTTGCCGACTACACAAATTAGTAGCCAAAGGTTACATTTTCAGCGACCAAACTCGAGTTTAGTCGCTAAAACATTCGCCGACAGAGTTGAGGCGACTAAGTTGGCGACAAAAAAATTTAGTCGCTAATTGGTTTTGGCGACTAAAAACTGACCTTTGGCGACTAATATTTTGGTCGCCGAAAGTCTAATTTCTTGTAGTGATTGTGATTGGTTGATTTTAAATGAAAGAATTTGGAACTACTATTCATTTAAGGAGAATAGCTCAATTTTTTTTTTTTTTAACCTCAATCACCTTCATTTGAAATTGATTCATCCAAATGGAGCCTTATTGATTACTTTCAATCATCTGTGTGCTTTTTATAATTTGAATTATCATTGAATTGAAATTGTTCTTCTTGGGGTGGGGGTTGGATGAGTGGAAATGGTTCCAATCTGCAGTTTTTTGGGGGACATTTTTAATTATTTTTTTTCCCTAGAAAATTCCACAGCTCTCCCCCCATATTTTGGCCACTGTCATTACCAAGATCTGCCAGTATGGAAATGGTGATGGAAACTGATACCAGGAAACAATATGAGATGGTTAAAGTACTCTTATGAGAGGAGTTTA
Source organism: Camellia oleifera (assembly GCA_022316695.1). Classification (NCBI taxonomy): domain Eukaryota; kingdom Viridiplantae; phylum Streptophyta; class Magnoliopsida; order Ericales; family Theaceae; genus Camellia; species Camellia oleifera. The sequence continues at coordinate 84,715,105 of CM039306.1, read as the reverse complement.
TTGTAGTAACAACTATTTCTTTTCATATTATCGGTTTTTTCTTTTTTGGGGATGTCCCACAGTGGTTTTTCATTTCAAAAGTCAAGGTATATAATCTTATGATCTCCCAATATTATCCTTTTTGGATGAATGTGAATGCGTATAATAGTGTGAGTTGAAGGGTTGCTTTGTAGATTAAAATATTGTTACTTGAATGTGAATGCATATGCATATGCTTGTGTTCTTCAAAAGTTGGCTGCTCAAAGATGGAAAAAGAATTTAGGCTTAGGGAGTAGATAATATTTAGAAATAATTAGGGACCTTACTCATAAATTGGCTTCTCTAATAATTTCTAACATTGGGAATCTGTTTTGAATACTTGGCACATGACAAAATACTGCATTTTCAGAAAAATTGAATGTCATCCGAGTATTTGGTGATATCCGAATGAGTTATCATGATTTAAAAAATACAATAGTAGAAAAATATAACTTTCACAAAAATATAATTATATTTAGAAGAATGAAAAAAATAATAATTTGAAAGAAGTTAGTTTTTTTTTTTTTTTAGATTAGAAAGAAGGTAGTTAAAGTATAAGAATATTTTAATAGAAGATAGCTAAAGTAGATAGCCTTGTTGGAGTGTATATTAAAAAAATGACTAGCTAAACTAATAAAGTGAAATTTTGAATAGCTATTTTAACTAGTCTTGCTGGAGATGCTCTCACGGAGGCGATCGGCGATCGGCGATCTCACTACTTTTCTGTTCTTGGGTTTGATCTTTAATCCTTATATAAATTCCTTTAATCCTTTTTCACTGTTCTGTAGCTGATCTCACTACTTCACTATTCTTGAGTTTGATCTAATATCTGGTGTTGTTAAATTAAAGGTTATTAACTCCTCCTGACACCCCTCTCTTCCCTTCTCTGGATGATGAGATGCCTCTGGTTACACTTGCTCAGAGGGGAAGACCTCAAAGTCAACCCATCACAATCTCAAGATCATCCACGGTAGGTCATTGTTCATGTCAATGGGATGAATATTCATCGTTTATTTACTTGTATCTGTCAATGGTGTCTACTGCTCATGTTTTCCTTTAACATTTTTTATACCATAATGCATCTAATGTGTATCTTATTGTAGATGGAGAAGAATCGCAAAAGTAGTAGAGGTCTCTCTGCGGCGCCGATGGAGATTGTGTTCTGTTTAGAACCAGTTATTTTGTCATTAGTTTCAATCGTTTTAGTTAGTGGTGTTAATTATGTCTTGTTGTCTTTGTTGTGCATTTTCAACCCTTGCCCTAAAGTTGTGTGGACCTTTGGTTCTAATTTATGTTGTTCTGCTTGTTTTTCTAAATCCATTAAATCCTTATTTGTTTTTGCCATTAGTTTCAATCGTTTTAGTTAGTGGTGTTAATTATATCTTATTGTTGTGTTTTTCAACCTTTGCCCTAAAGTTTTGGACCATTGGTTCTAATTTATGTTATTCTGCTTTGTTTTTCAAAATCCATTAAATCCTTATTGTTGTTGTGCCTTGCCCAAATTTTCTATGGTTCTATGTTTTGATTCCATATTTTCTCTCTTCTCTGATGTAAAATCTTTGTAATCTGAAATAAATATAATGCTAATAAACTAAAACAATATATATTAACAATATCTCAAATCCAATGTATTCTTGAGGAAGAATTGACTTATTCTATGGGTTGAAAATAAAATAAAAAGAATGAAAGACTTTGTTGATTCTAGAAAGTAATAGTAACCGACTAAAAAGGTCCAATAGTCGGTGATGGGGAGGAGATACTTTAATTAAGCCAAGTTTAGGGGAAGTCTTTGTGGTGAGGGTTTATTAGTTAGCTGCCATGAGAAAGGTTGACAAGTATCTCTCTGCATTCACACTCAATTTTATAAGCTGGTTTGGTTTTAGGGACCCATTATAATTTGAATCCAGGAATTGTGCTGGTACACCCACTAACTACTACTCACCTCCTATTACCTAAATTGTTTGGTTGATTTTACCAAGAAAAATAAAATGAAATAAAATAGTAAGTAGTCATATATAATAGTATATGTTGAATTCAATCATGGTAAACCTTCTTTTAAAGAGACAATAATGCTAGAAAGAGTATTTTGTTATTGTATTTGGTTTATTATGTCATATGGTACACATTCATATTTGTTGTATATTAATGCCATTTATTGTCCTCTTTTCCTCTTTTCCCTTGACCCCAGGGAATTACGGGAGAGCATCCACATCTTGGCTGGAATGCTTAGCACATACTTCAATGTCGTGGTTTGTATTTGGTTTTATCTTCTTTATCCATTTGGTCATTTTTTCTGATGTACTACTATTCTGTAACATTGCAGGTGCAACTGAATGTTGTTTTCCAATTTGATAGATTGGTGGAAGAATGTGGTTTTATTTATGTTAATTTTCAACCACTTACCTTTAATGAAGGTTGTTGATAATTTGCTAGATTGATTGACAACTGTGACATGTTGCTCCCCTTTTTTCATGGTTGTTGGTGCAGAGGACATGCACCATTCAAAATCATTTTGATGATGGTGTGGAATGTTAACCACCAATTTAACATGATGAATGTACTGGTAGACATGTTTTATGCACATGGGACCATTTGACTTCCTCTTTCCAAACAGTTTTGAGAATAATGATATGTATCTTGAAATGAGAGTGGGAGTAGGGGGTGGTTGCATCTACCCTAGTTGCAGCCCAGATTTTGTTGCAGAAATAAGTAATTTAGAACTCAGATTTTGTTGCAGAAAAAAAAATTGGATTAAAACTCAGATTTTGTTGCAGAAATAAGTAATTTAGAAATTGGTCAAGTGTTTTGTAAGGATGGAATAGTTAAATGCATGACTAGTGAAGTAGTTTTATGTACGTGGGTGTTGATTAAATTTCACCTTTTGGTTACAGGAGTTAGTGTCTCAGTTTCAGAATGCAACTAGTGAAGGTATATGCTCTGTGTCAACATTGTTGTATTTCTGTGATTTTTCCATTTGTATTCTCTTTTGAAATCTTGAAATTAGCTTTGCTTTTTTTAACACAAACAAGAGTTGATAAGATTGCAATTTCGTGGATGTGAATTTAGTGGCAAGTCTTGAGTCCACCTCCCCTTTTTCCAATCACTAGAAAGGCTCTGAGTAATAACTCAGCATTGCAGATTGTTCACATAAGGGGTCCATTTTAAAACAAAATGGACCATATTTTAATTTTAGTAGTATAGAGGGTAGTTTGGGTTTTGATTACCTAGTGTGGTAGTATATTGAGGTGGATGTTTGGCAATATTAGGAGAAAGAGTTCGGAACGAATGAATTCGTGAGATGGTAGAGATAGCACCTTAAATGAGGATAAATTGAGTAAAATGGTTTGGTCGTGTGTTATGAAGACCAATAAGTGCCCCAGTTAGCAAGGGTGACACCATCCATGTTGAGGGTAATGTTAGGAAACAAGGGGAGACCAAAATTAATTTAGGTTGACAGAAAGACATGTTAGCTTGTAGTTTAACTGAAATTCTGACCCTTAATTGAGCGGAATGAAAAAAATACAAGTCCTGGGGACATGCGTGCTTTTGAACACATTACCTAAGGTGAAAAGAATTTCCAGATTTTCTCATCCTTCTTGATACTTGTTTTTAGAGTGATATATGAGAGTATTGCATACCTCATTTGAAATAATATGATGATAACTGGTTCAGGATCGGTTCTGGTGGAAAAGTTCACAAAAATATATATGGTTCAATAGTAATAATAATATATATTTACAAAAAGATCGTACACAAGTTGTATTGAGATTTATCATTTTTAAATACTGTGCTTATTAGTGACCTCCTAATTACAATGTCATTGACACTGAGTTGCTATGGCATCTAATTGTTAACAGGGAAGTTACTTTTAAAATGATTAAGATCAAGCATAAATGATTAATGTTTCTATTTTGGTTTGCTGAATTAACTTTTTAGTTTATTCATATGCATCAGCGGTTTTTGGATTAATTTGTGTTTTTATTTTTCAGGTCAGAAATTTTTTGGAGATGCAAAATATGGTCCAAGAATTGAAGAACTTAGTTTTTTAAGTTTTTTTTATTTTTTAATATATGTAAGCACAGTTAATTTTTTTTTATTTAATTCCTTTGTATATACTTTTGAATGTTTAATTTTCATTTATGAAATATGACGTTATTTTATTCAGTATGTGGTTATGATTCAAAATATAGTATATAGTGTGTATTACATTCTTTAAATGTGCGTACAAAAATAATATTAATTATTTTTTAAATATGTCGAATTCTTTTTTTATTATAGATTTTATTAGTTATTAATCACACTTAAAAAGTGTGATCTAAATGTTATTAATCACACTTAAAAAGTGTGATTAAAAATGATCATTTTTAATCACACTTCTAAAGATCACACTTTAAAGGTGTGATCTAAATATTTTTAATCACACTTAAAAGGTGTGATCTAAATGTTATTAATCACACTTAAAAAGTGTGATTAAAAATGATCATTTTTAATCACACTTTCAAAGATCACACTTAAAAGGTGTGATCTAAATATTTTTGATCACACTTAAAAAGTGTGATCTAAATACTTTTAATCACACTTAAAAGATGTGATCAAAATATTTTTAATCACACTTAAAAGGTGTGATCTAAATATTTTTGATCACACTTAAAAAGTGTGATCTAAATACTTTTAATCACACTTAAAAGGTGTGATCTAAATATTTTTAATCACACTTAAAAAGTGTGATTAAAAATGACCACTTTTAATCACACTCCCAAAGATCACACTTTCATAAAACTTAAAAAGTGTGATTAAATAATATACATCACACCAAAAAAGTGTGATCTTTATCTGTTTTTGTAGTAGTGATTGTTTAACATTTGTTTTAACTTGAGTAAAGTTTACTGTTTATACTAATCCTTGTTGAAATTTGTAGCAATTTACAAGTCAGTATTATGCCGACGTAAAACTTGAAGTTATCATACCCGAGGTATGTAACCCCGAGAAGATTATGCAAAGGAAGAATTATGTAAATCATGCAAAATATTCTAAGTATAGAATCAAACAGAAGCAATGAAGAAAAATTAAAGACTACAGCATTCAAAGAGAAACAGTTGCATATAAAGAAGGCACTATGGCCTAGCAAGTCAATTGTTCACAAGTGACAAGGAAGGGCACATCGGCCACAAAACAAAGCTTACATTGTTCAGAAAACAAAACAAAGTACAAAAGTTAAAAAAAAAAAAAAATAATAATAATAATAAAAACTAAGTTTCTTCAGCCTCAGGAGCGGTTTGCATCTGGACCTCGGAAGTCTCTGGAAGAACAACCTCGGCGTCTTTTTCTAATACAACTTCGGCATCCTTTTCCACTTCAACCTCGGCCTCCTTATCTGCCGTAATCTCGGCGTCAATCTCGGCCAAAGTCTTCTCAACACTCCTCTCAGCCAGGAGAAGGTCAGATGAAAGCCCACGTATGTTAGCTTCTTTGAGTACTTCTCCAGTATCTTCATCCTGAGTCAAGTCTAGGACTTGGTCACCCTCAGGAGGAGACTTGGTCTCACTGGCGTCTTTTGGCTTCCTTACCAAAGCTTCATTATCATCCTTGTCCTCATCCTGAGACTCAGACTCAGATTCATCTTCAACTTGGCTTGGAGGAGGAGGTGGAGGAAATGGAAGACGAATGACTTCGGTTTTGTGCCAGGGCAAGGCGGCAGGAAGATCAAGCTTTTTGGCCAAAGAGTTCCAACCTTGGGAAAATCCCCTATTGCATGCCTCCCTAACTTGTAACTTGTAATCTTCTGCAACATCGGCCATGCCTTGGGCATACGCCTTGTCATCGGCCGCCTTAATCTCGGCGTCCTTTGTGGCCAGCGCCTCGTGAAGCTCTTGTTCGGCCTGGGTAGCCTTTGCCTGAGCTTCTTTCTTTTCTGCCTCGGCAACTGTTTTGATGGCTTCAGCAGCCTCGGCCTTTTCATCAGCCTCTTGCTTGGCCTTAGTGGCCTCCTCGGCCTGATCCTCCAGCTTTTTCATTTTATTTTGGAGACTCCTATTTTGTTTCTGGAGGGCAGCAAACTCCTTCTTCATCTCGGATAACTTCTCCCCCGTTTCAAAAGCCTGCATGGAGAAGGAGTGGGCGTGTTGAATGGCCTGAAAGAACACAAGGCAAAAGTTATTACAAAATATTTCAAAACTTTACAAGTATAAAAGACAAGTTATCAAATTCAAAGACTTACTTGGACAGAACGCTGCAACATAAAGGCGTAATTCTCATATCCACTCATCTTGGCGTTACGCTCCAAATCGCTTTCAAGAAGAACTGCAGTGCTGAGTGCCACGCCGATGTTAACGTCGGCGGCGCTTTCATTGGCAAAGACAGGCCTGTTTTCAAGGGTTATTTTAGGTTCCCAGGGAACTTTGGGAACTCTGGATCCCGAAGTTGTTGCAGATGACGACCTCGGCTTTTTCGATGGAGTAGACCCTGATGGCTGGGCTTCAGCAGGTCTTTTGGTAGGGGCAGAAGTGGTCTTTTTGCTCTCGCCTAACTTGGAGATGGGGAGAGCATCTTCATCCTCGGCCTCGGCAGCCTTGGACTTCGGTTGGGCCTTCTTGGCTCTTTTCGGTTTTGGTGGTGGCAACGGTTGAGCTGGTTCAGCGTCTACATCGGTTGAAAGGTCGGCCAGAAGGTCCTGCACAACTGGCTTCGGGCAAACCATTTCGGCAGTTTTTACAAGTCGTCGCCGACGTTTCCTTTCTGCTACTGGTATCAAGTAGGGTGCTGAAGTAGATAGCAGATCAACTGGGTCAGATGATAAACCCTGATCAGCCCGAGATGTAGAGGCAGTCTGGGTTGTGGTGGTAGATGGAGAGAGGCTCTTCTTCTTCCTCTTGGGAACGTCGGCCAATGTAGACTTGTATGTTGGGATGAAATTCAGTACCAATGGAGCTCTGCGTTTCTGGAGTGGAAGGTCCAGGAGTTTCTGCAGGCCTTTTCCAGGGAAATAGGACTGGTGAAAATCCTTGGAAGGCTTGCGAACGTCTGCAAAACAGAACATAACATCAGAAACAAATAAAATTTTTGGAAAACTTGAAGAAAGCAACAGCTAAGCAGTTGACGTTGGGCTCTTACCCTTGCCCTCTTTTACTGTTCGGGGGAGAGGGAAAAGATGGACTTCTTCATCTGGGCCAAACTCCCAATTACCAGATGCAATAAGATAGTCATCTCCAGCACCTTTGTTGGAGTCAGGAAGGTCGGCTAGGATTTTAAACTCGGTGGACCTCGGTTTGAGGTAATACACATAACCTTTTTCCTTTAGGTTGAGGGCACACATGGTGTAACAGTATTGGATGTCGGCAAGAGCGATCCTAACACTCTCCTGCCGAGCTAAGGCTATTATACCATTGAGCGTTCTATAGGCGTTGATGGTGAGTTGCATAGGGTTTAGGGTATAGTAATGAAGGACTTCGCGAAAAAGGGGATCTAAAGGGAACCGAAGTCCACACTCAACAAAGGCTACAACAGGAAAAGGCATGGTATCATCCTTGGGCATAATAGAGTCGCCCTCCCCAGCCAGTCTTAGATGGACATCTTCGGGGATGGAGGACTCTTGCCTAAAAAATTCTAGTTTGGTTGGGGTGTTAACCCTATTTCTCCACATACCCATGATTTTTATGAAAGGGTACTTAGCTACAGAGACAGAATATTCCTAAAGGGCTCTTGGGACCTCGGCTTGAGCCTACGTATGTATTGGTAAATTTGTTTTAGTTTTTCCTAAAAAATGAAGGTCCTACAGACAAATCCCAAACCTAAATCTATGAAGAACGAGTATGGAGAGCAGAAATCTGGAAAACAGAAAAGCAAAAACGAATTCTCAGATTCAAGAACACAAAGGGTGGAAGACCAAGAACAAGAGGTGCAACAGTGCAAGTGTTCATGACATGTGCAAAAACCAGGAAATAATACACACTCAGGTGAACGATTCACAAATCAAATAATGAGCAGAACAGTCAAGTAGCAAGAAGTTCCAGAAAAAATCAAGAACTGAGAAACGAATGGCAAGTGGCTTACCAGAAAAGTTGAAGCCGAAATGAGTAACGCCGATATGACAGAGCTTCAAAGACTTCGCTGGAGTGAAAGAACGGGATCAATCGCAGAACTTCGAGCTAGAACAATGGCAGACTCAAGACGAAAAAAGCCTTAGAGAGAGAGAAAGCAAGGAAATCAAAATGCAAAAGTGAAGAGAAGAAGAGAGAGGAAAATGTTTTGTCCAAAAAGTGAAACGGCGGCGAAAGCAGAGCATTAAATGCGCCTAGGTTAACGCATGCGTCAGACGACGCAAGCAGAGAAAAGACGGCTTATGGGCGCGTCACCAGCACGGACCAATGAGGGTAAAATGCGTCAGTGGAACGGTTGAAAAATGGTGCATGACAGCTCATGCGCGTAGAAGCATTGATCTGAATTCTTGCTCTTGGAGGAAGACATGTCGGCCTGAAATGGATGATCTCGGCTAGAAAGTTTTTAAGCCGACGTATGAGAAAGAATGTTCAATGTAAGTTCCATCACCTCAGTATGCCAAGGTAATAGAAATTAGGGGGTAGTTGTGGGGTTATATTTCTGAGTATCAACACGTGGCAAGGTAACGCCGACGTGTCAGCCGAGGTGCCACGTGTCACAGTAAGTTTTACCGAGGTAATCTAAGAATTGCCGAGGTTATCTCCAAAGATATCTTAATCCGGGACAAAGGCCTCTCTTTTTTTTTATACCTCGGCTTAACATGCAAAGGCCGCGCTACCGAAGAAGAATTAAGCCGAGGTAACTGTCAGATCGGCCATACCTGCCTATATAATATGATAATATTATCTTGGTCAGGTGGATGTACAGCCATGTGAAGAAAGCCTTGAGGCCAAAACTGCTGGCCATGAGGCCGTGTGAGTTGGCCATGAGGCCACGAGCAGCCATGTGGAGTAATGAAGAGCTTTTATCTGGAAAGCTGCCAAAAGTGCAACAATGGGCTGGCAACCCAGCTCAAAAGCTGATGGCCTTTCCATTAACTTTTCTGGTATATATATGGAGAGGTTGAGAAGAATAGGGATGATGGATGATGAGTGACAAAACACATACAACTACAAGCTAATTGTAACACTCACAATCACAAGCTTAGAGAGCAAAGTGAGAGAGAGAATTACAGAGAGTTAATTGTAATTCTTACTGCTTGTTCAATATAGTGAATTACCTCGGCCTCCCGTGGACGTAGGCAATTTTGCCGAACCACGTTAAATTCTTTGTGTTGTTATTTGTGCCATCTATTCTGCTTGTGTTCTACAGCTGAATCACTAAGGTGGGCAGTGTGATCAGAAAATCACTCACACATATACTTATATATAAATATAAGAGAACAAGTAAACAAACTCACTTCACTATAGCTTTTTCCTTTCATTAGCAAATTCGGTACTGTCAAATTTACTTACAAGCAATTGCCTCATAACTGTTAGTGATTAAAATTAGGTGTTCTGTGATAGCCATGGTGGTTGCATCATTGTATAGGTGGTTATCGCATTGATCCCTTTTGAGTGGATAGGGGTGTAAGGCGGTGATGCCAGATTGAAGGATTTGAGAGAGAAGAGAATGAGAAGAAAGTGGAATTGAGGTCGTGATTGGTAGCCATGGTTGTGCCATAAGAGAAAAGATGCAAGAAGAACAGAAGTTACATGAAATGATAAAGAAAAAAAATGGTGGGTATAAAGGTCAATTTACCACTGTTGTTAACAGAAGTTAGATGTGCAGTTTGGTCCATAAACCACAGAGAGGTTATGTGGTTATTTTCAAATGATAAGGGGGTGATCCGCATATGGGCCAAACCACTAGGGGGTAAAATGAAATATGCTTTATTTTTTACACTAGTTATATTTCTATCTCAAATATTTATACAAAACTACACTTTATCTTTTTAGGCTTGATAAGAAGTTGTACACATAATTTTAAATGTTAAAATTCTCAAATCTCGGTTAATTAATTTTAGTAGGATGTTAGGACTGGTTAAACACTTGGGGTGCTATGTACTACTACTCCCACTTCGTCTAGCACAACTCTTATTCTTTAGTAGTCTCATTTAGGTCATGTATCTTTCAGTCGTTTATGAACTTTTAGTTTCAAGTGATTAGTTAAATTTTATTAAAACTGAAACAATAGATTATTTATCTTGTTAGCTTGCCAAACAACTTGATTTACCATTTCAAATAAGTGATTATGTGACTAATGCACCTTTTGATCTTATACATTCTGATGTTGGGGGTTTTCTCCTATCTCTACCGTGGATAGATCCAAAGTTTTGTCATTTTTATTGATGACTTTACTCGATTTACCTAGTTGTTTCTAATGAAAAATTGCTCTGAATTATCTCAAATTTACTTTGATTTTCCAAAATGGTCTAGACTTAGTTTTCTCGTTTTATTAAATTTTTTTGGTTTTACAATACCCAAGAATATAAAATATTTGAAATTTTAACATTTCTTCGTTACAATGGCATTCTCCCCTAATGCTCTTGTCTTGGTACATTCCAACAGAATGGTCACATTGAGGACAACTATCGTTACCTTTTGGATACTACTTGTGCTCATTTAATCTCCTCTTCTTGTTCTGAACATTTTTGGGAAGAAGCAACACTCATTACTACCTATACAATCAATCGTGTTTCCTCTCCTACCTTGAATAATCAATCCCCATATAAATACTTGAATGTTAAACCACCTCACTACACTAGTCTCCGTGTCTTCGGATGTGCTTGCTTTGTCCTTTTTTAACCCTAAGAACATACCAAACTAGAGTTTTGAGCTTATTTATGCTGTTTCTTAGGATATGAGATTGGTCAAAAAGGGCTAGAGATGTTGATATCTTATTTCTCAAAGCCTTCACGTTTCTTTTCATGTGATTTTCTAGGGACATAAAATGTTCTCTTCCATGTCAAAGTTTAATTCATCTACTCCACCTACTACCTCATTCTTTTCTTATCCTTATATATAGTTTTTTCTTGATGACCTTGATCCAGTCGCATATTCTGCTAACACCGCTCCAGCTTCAGTTCTAGCTTAAAGACGTTGCTCGAGCTCCCTTATACAGTCTCTCCTAAGGCATGTGCCTCGCATGCTGGTCGTGCTCTTATATCCACTTATTTATTTGATGTTCTTGCCCTCTACAATGGGCCATCCCTAAGTTTCTTTCTACTTATCTTGAGCCCTCTGTCGACACCTGTCCTACTCGAGTAAAAGAAATTCATCTTCTCTTTGCAATTGCCATTGTTATTATGTTATTCTCTATTAACATGAACCTCACTCTTATTGTGAGGCTTAAGTCTCTTTGGCATCAAGCAATGGCTGAAGAATTACAAGCCTTGAATCCACCCACACATGGGATTTTATTGCTCTTTCGCATAACACAACTGCAATTGGCTGTAAGTAGGTCTACAAAATTAAGACTCGTTCAGATGGTTCCATTGAACGTTATAAAGCTTTCCTAGTTGCCAAGGGTTTCACATAGGAGTATGGTATTGACTATGAGAAAACTTTTACATTAGTTGCCTACCAGACTTCTGTTCATAGTCTCTTAATTGTTGCTGCTATTCACAAATGACCATTATTTCATATGGATGTCAAAAATATCTTTCTTAGTGTGATCTTTAAGAAGAAGTTTACATGCAACCATTTCCTAGCCGTGTTCATCCACTACATGTTGTTTGTCAGCTTTGTCGTACCTTCTATGGTCTCATATAAGCTCCACGATGATGGTTTGGTAAGTTTAGTACTACCGTTAGATAGTTTGGTTTCTCTTCTAGTTCTTATGACTCATCTCTCTTTCTTCACGAAACCCCAAATGGCATCGTTCTATTTCTTTTTTTTATGTGGATGATATGGTTATCACTTTAGATGATCTTGATGGAATTTATGGCATCAAACAATCTCCTAATCAACATTTTGAGATGAAGGATCTGGGCACTCTCAACTATTTTGGGCCTTAAGATCTCCTTAGATTCTAATGGCTACTATCTCTCTCAAGCGAAATATGCTTCTAATCTTTTGACACGAGCTGGACTCATTGATTGTAAAACTATTTCTGCTCCTCTATAACCCAATGTCTGACTTGCACCTCTCTGTGGTACACCTCTTTCAAATGCCGCCTTATATCGCCAGTTAGTCAGCAGTCTTGTTTATCTCATTGTTACTCGTCCAGATATTTCTTATGTTGTTCATCTTGTTAGTTAATTCTTATATGCTCTTTAGTATATTCATCATGTTGTTGTGCTATGTATTCTTCACTATATTAAGGGTATTATCTTTCATGGCCTTAATTATTTATGTGTATTTTGATAATCTTAGCCTTATTACACTATAAAAGTGTAACTTAAATAAAAATATATAATGATTTTATATGATATTAAATTATAAAAATAAACACTCATTTTGATATTAAAAATAATATTTAAATTGGAAGGCAACTTATTAACATAAAATTAAAAATGATTCTGATTATTTAATTTTCTTTTTATTCACTTATAAATAAAAATATGTAAAAATAGAAGTTATACAGAATTTATTTTAAAATATTAAATATAAGCATGTTGTGGTTGAATTAAGAATGAAATAGATTAATTAATTATGTGGAACATTGATTTTTGTTTAAATTTTTTTTTTTTTTTAAACTAGTCATACACACTGTATATAATTATATATATAAATAGGTATATAAAGTTGAAAAAATTGGTAAAAAGTCCATCTCAAAGCGGGTATAAGGTATTAGATCTAAGGTAAAATCTTATTTGATGATAAGGACATGACGAAAAAGTAGCTAGAAAAGTCATCCAAAAATTGGTCAGAAAAGTTGTCGGCGGCCAGTGGGAGCATATGGTCGTGATGAGGTAGAGAAATGTATGATATTCAACAGATAGGTTGTTGAATGAGTGGCATGTGTCACATTTCAATAGATAGTTAGTTTGGTGAATTTCAACAGATAGATAGATAGGTCGATTTCAATAAATAGTTGTCTTTTTAGACAAATTGTGTCTTTTTAGCCCAAAAAATTCAAAAATGGACTTATGGCATGAATGCCCTATAAAGTTTAAATTAAATATAAATAAATGATTTCATGTTAAATAAGAAACTTAGTATAATTAATATTAAAATATAAATAAGATAGATAGATGTATAAATATATATATATATATATATATTTATGTAAGTTTGTTTTTAAAATGGAATCTGTGAATGAAAGTGAGAAAAATAGAAGAAAATTAATTCCTAATAAAGTACTTTTAGTATGCATAATTCTATTAAGGTTTTTTTTTTTTTTTTTGAGTAGTTTAGGTTATTTAAATGTTAGATTTTACTTATGATTAGTAAATACCTAGAAATAATTTTGGTATAAAGATATATTGACGTGGTATATAAAAAACTATAAAAAGGAAATTCAACGCATGGGAGAGAGAAAAACATTTGAGAGTAAATATTGTTTTTAATTATAGGGTTTTTTTTATTGGGATAATTGGTGATAAGTCTATTTCTGTAAGGAATATGACATTTGGTCAAAAGATTGATCTTTTATGAAAATAATGACATGATTAATAAAATTGTTTGGGGAGAATGTCAAATTATTGTTTCGAAAGAATTGTTTTTCATTTTTACCTCACTTTAACTAGATTATTGCCACACCGTTGCGCATACCACTACCAATGCCGAAAAAGTCAATGAAAAGTCACAGGTGCTAGAAAAGTCATATGCAACGGTTGTGGCCTGAGTCGACAACTAGTAGTGGTGTGATATAGAAAAATAGGTGACACGTAGATAAATAAGGGGAATCACACATAGACAAATAAATGGCACTTGGATAGATAGACAGAATAGCAGGGGTAATATGATCTTTTCAAATTATTTTTTGGAAAATTCTATTTACAAATCATATAAATTCTCAATACACACCACAAATGGTGTCCAGATATAAACTTCCGAACAAAAGTCAAATGTTCAGATTTAAGTTATGAACAAAAATAAATTATGCAAATATACATTCCGTTCAATTGTTTATGTCTGAACATTTGACTTTTGTTCAATAATTTATATATGAACACCATTTGTGATATGTATTGGAAGTTTGTATGGTGTGCAAACATAATTATCCTTATTCTTTCCTTTTGGCTACAAAAGAATAGACCTTGGGGTTATTGCCACAAAAGTTTTGAAATTAGACTTGTGGCCTGAGTGCCTTTTTTTTTTTTTTTTTAATTTTTATATTCTGCTTCCCAAAAACCATTTTGTATTATTTTGAGGACAACTAAAACATGTGTATTAGTTTAAGGATACTAACTTTTTTTATGGACAAGACTACCATTAGTATATATTTTCATTACCTCTACCACCATCAACGGTCATTGCCATCTCTGGTCGTCAATTGTACGACAATTTTCCAATGACCACCGCTAGTTCATTTTCCAATGACAATTTTTCGGTGACTCTCTGGTGTAATGAAATTTTTACTGACTCAAAATAGTGAAATTTCTCTGAGCTAAATTTTACTGTGTTAAATCAATGAAATTCACTATTTTCAAAACAAAAGATTTCAAACAATTAGAGTTAGGCATAGGGTTATTCGACCCATACAATCCGCCCTACCTGACCCGACCAACACACGTATGGGCAATTTTGCAAATACAATAGCGTAGGGTACGGTTTGGAATATAACAAGTTTTCGGGTTGCGGAGGTTTGAATTGCACCCGCCACATACTTGCTTGCATTTAGAATATATAATTTTTTTTTATTATTTAAAACCTAGGCCATTCATCTATGATCCATCCTAGCTATTTTTGTTTTGAATGTGATGTGATCAATAAATATGTTTGTCTACACTTAAAATATATGTACACACACATACATAGAAAGACAGAGAGACAGAGAGTTGTATGTGAAAGATGTAACGCCCCGAAAATTGGGCAGGGTATCTCTATTTATGCTACAAAACCCACTTGATAGACAAACACATATATATAGCTAACTATTCCATATATCCATTTCCATTAAATCCCAAATGCCAAATACATGCTATTCATATCACAATGCCCCAGTTCCAATCCCAAGCATACATTTTACAACAAGTATGAAATGGAAGCCAAACAGATAATAAGTGCTCTACAGGCTTATAAATTTATCCAAGAACATTCTTGGTTATACAAAATGGAGTTTCAACTCAATGCAAATATAGCCCTGGGCTTACATTCAACAAATAACAATAAAACAAAAATGAAGCCTCAGCTTCGAGTCCTCCCAAGTCAATGCCTTGGCGGAGGTATAGCACCTGTACCTGAAATGGTTTCCTTTTATAAGGTGAGCCACAGCCCAGTAAAGATATACTACACAACATATGAACCATGACAAGACTAAAGAGGAGTATGCTCATGCCATGCTTATGATAAAACAATTTATCTCTCTTTTTATAAAGCATGCAATGCTGAGATGCAACGACAAATATAAAACCATTTCTATTTTAAATCATATCTATTATATGAATATAGGCTTTGTGAATCTCTTGGTGAGTGTCTGCAAGTAGGCCCTAATGCACTACCACTGTCATTTTTACCAATAAACTGGAAGGCTCGATACCTAACCGTGCAGTTTTACACCCCTACCCAGATTCACCAAGTATTTATCTTTTCGCAAACAAATACATTTTCAAACATTTCTAAAAAACATATACATTTCCAATGAAATAAATGTAATGCAATGTCCAATGCAACAAATGAGGAATGTGGTTCAATTTACCTAAGTCTCATGCATTTCTACAACAATCATGGAAATCCTCTACCGATAGCCCAAAATAGATATTTCTAAATGGATATTTAAACAATTAAATTCCAAAAAAAATTTGATAAATACAATCTATTCTACATCTTATCAAATATAAACAACTACACTAGTTTTCATATCATAATCACGTTCGGTAACCTCTCAAGGTCCATTTCTAACTGTGTCAGTTTTATTCCAACAGATACATTAAGCAAAATAATACCGTTAATGCCCAAGAAAACATCATTTTCTTTCCAAACTCATTCTCCAAGAATTATTTAACTATAACATCCTATTTTGATCAAAAGCCCCAAAAGTTAAACATAATTCCTTTGTTTTCTTTAAAAATGCTCTTTTGGTAGCAAACCGGTAAAAATTTCAAAATCGATCGAGTCGAAGTCCGTTTTTGTTCAAATTTAAAACATAGCTCTTTCATAACCTTACGAACATATTCCAAGTTTACACTTTCGCAATTTGGGCATCAACTTTTTATTTTTCTCAAAATTTCTCTTTTAAGCAAATAAATCACAAAATTTTCAAAAATTCTAATTAAATTATATACAACTCTAAACTCTATATAATCAAGTAAAAGTGCACAAAGAAGTGTAGGAAAAATCCCTACCTCAAGCTAGAAGAGGAAACAAGCAAAAACCCTAAATTTTGACTTTGTTGGATTTCGGTCTCCACTGATCAAAACGTTGCTCTCACCAAGCTCTTCATTTTGATCTTAAGAACCATGGTCTAAAACCTAATAGATTTTGGTAGATCAAAAATTTTATATGATAAATGTAACCAAAAAAAAAATTCAGAGAGAGAGAACCAAAAGTCGAGAGAGAGACACCAAAGAGAGAGAAAGAAGAAAAAAAGGGAAAGTGTTCTGCCTGCCAAGAAGAAAAGAAGAAGAAAGGAAATAAGGGAGGAGAGAGAGAGAGCACCCATGTGTTGCTTTCAAAATTGTTTTTTTTTTTTTTTCAAATCAATACAAATATCTATCTATACATATACATCTATATATATATATATATATCAATTACAAGTATATTTTAATATCATTAATGACAAAAAGAATAGGAAAAATTACTCATAAATCCTATTTTAGTAAATGTTACACTAATTGGTCCTGAATGTTTTTTATTAAACCATTTAGTCCTAAAAAACATCACCAACATCACTAAAACACATCATAGAAAATCAACATCATAAAAACATCAATATCATCAACTACATCGTAAAACATCATCAGAATAACATTCTAAAACATCACAACATCATCAAAAACAACATCGTAACAATGGGCAATTATCGATTCCTTTTTCTTCAGTTCCGATTATCAAACCTAATATGGAAAGTTATGTTTCTTCGAATGTTAATTATGCGAACCCTAATTTTTTGACGCAAATTGTCCCTGATGTATCTGACGAGATCATTGTGATTAACAAAGAAGCCACTTCCGAGGCTTTGATTGCGCTTACTTCTGGGTTTCTGGCCGATACCCTTACCGATGAGGAAATAGATGTTGGGGTTGTGTCTGTTGTTAGTGGAATTGAACAGGTTAATTATATTCTTATTAGGAACCACATTATTACGAGATTGCGTGAAAACGTGTCGCATTGGGATTCAAACATCAAATTTCAAACTATCAGAATAAGAGAACAAAAAACTTCACCAGAATTCGAAGAGAAGCTTAACTCTCCAATTGTGTTTACGCATAATGGGTTGAACCTGTTTCACGACCCTCTCTAGGATCTTCCTAGCCTCATCTTCTCCAACCTTCTTGAGGGGTTTGATTTCCCAAACCTTGTTGAGATCGCCCAGATTCGTTTTTTTTTTTTTTTTCCTGAAGCAAATTATCAAACCAAAACCCTAGACTGAAAGTTTCTTCAAAACCCTAGTGATTTCAATTGGAAAAACAAGCGAATAAATTAACTAGCAGTCGATAAAATTCAGATTTTCATTTGTGCCGCCCAGAAAACATCGAATTCTGGGCAAAATCGAAAAGTGGTGTTTGGAACTCGGCGGGATTTCAATCGTCAAAACCAATGTTGTGGTTGTGGAATCCAGATAACGAAGGAGATGGGGTGACGGTTGTGCCTCAATTTGAGATTAGTTTGAGAGGTATGATGTATTTTTATGATGTGAATCGTTTATTCCGATTTGATAATGTTGCTTGATCTACATGAATTTTTTATGTTTGAAACATTCACGATGATGTTTCCTTCTGGGTGTTTGATGTTTGAAACACCCACGATTTTGTTTGAAAAGTGAGATTTAATTGTCTAGAAAATTGGAGATCAATGTTTGATGTTGCCGATTTGATGAAAGTTTTTTTGTAAGATGTTTGAAGCAGATTTAATTGCAGATTTCTGGGTGTTTGATGTTTGAAACACCCACGATGATGTTGCCAATTTTATGATGTTGCTTGATCTACATTAATTTTTGTTGTTTGAAACACCCAAAATGTTTGATGTTGTTTTGATCATGATGTTGTCATGTTTGACGTTATTTTGATTATGATGTTTGATGTTTGATGAATAATATTTGATGTTTGATGAATAATTCTAATATTTAATGGTTGTGTTTGATGTTTGATGAATAATGTTTGATGTATGATGAATAATCTTAATGTTTAATGGTTGATGTTTGATGAATAATCCTGACGTTTGATAATGTTAGATGTTGGATGAATAATTCTAACGTTGATAATGTTCTCACCGAAATTATACGAACAATCTTGATGTTGGTAATATTTGATGTTTGATGTTTGATAAATAATTTTGACGTCGTTAATGTTTGATGTTCGATGAATAATGTTAGACATAAAAAGGCCTATAGTAAGCTTTTAGAGAAATAGGACCTATTAGTCTAACAAAAAACATTCGGGACTAAATGGTTTAACATTTCCAAATTTGGGATTTATTGGTGCTTTCCCCAAAAGAATATAATATTTTCTCACCACAAAATATATTTCGCTTGATGGTGTACACCATAAATATTTGTAACTCGCTCAAGATTATAAAATAAATAATAATAACAATAACAACAATAATACATGGTTACAAACGAGTTATGATTCACTCAATTGGGTCCAAAATGAATGGAGTTTAATAATTTAAAATAAATCTCCAACTGAGATTAAAATATAAATAAATTTTAAAAGACTTAAGATGGTCCCCACCATTCACATAATTAAATATGAACCAAAATGATTAAGTATAGGCTAATCAAATAAAACCCAAAAAATTAAATTTATATCTCATTTATTACTCAGGACCCAAGAATCACTATAACTAAAACTAAAACTAAAAAAATAATTTTGCCAAGTGGGCCTTACAAAGTCGAAATCAAGAAGTAATTCAATTTATTTTCACTAATTTAAATAGAATAGTTCACGATACCACAACAATAATAATAAGGGCAAAATTCAATTTGATTCAACTCGTTACAAAAGATTTCCGGGAATATTTTCTTTTTGGTTGATGAAATGTGCCATTTTTATCAAGAATTTTTGTCAAGAAATAATAAGGTAATTTTTTGTGTTTTTGCCCATGTGTAAAATGAATATTTTGGTGTGTTATCTACTGATTTATGTGAAGTTGTTATTGGACTAAGTAAATTGTCAATATTTACTTGCTGAATTGTAAGCTAAGGATTGATTTGGAGGTTATTGTTTTACCATTTTTGAGTTTTCAATGAATGATTGTGATATTAGACCGGTCTATGCAGAGGGGGTTATAAAGCTATCATTTTTTGGGTTTTTAGGTGATATTGAGTTGTCTGTGTTTGGAAATTTGATGATGTAGTTTCCAGTTTAGGGCTAGTGATTCTGTGATTTTAAACCTTAGCATTATTCCTGGAAACTAATTTGGAGTGACTACTTCTGTATGTTTCTATCGTATATATTAGATATCGGTGTTTTTTTTAATTCATTAATTATATGTTGGAACATTTTAGAAAATGCGAAGGAAAATGGTCCAAAATAAATATTTACAAAATGGGAAAAAAAAAGGATCAAAAATAAATTTTTAAAGAAAAAAGTCCAATCTGCAAACCGCTCCAAACCGCTAGTACATCCGCAAATCCTATCCGCACAAATCGCAAATCGCACTGCGGGTCCAAACTGACCCTCAAACAGCTCAAATTCGAACCACGACCATCCTTACAAACAATGACTAAAAATTGCCAAATTGATAACAAATTGAAATTTTACTATTATAGTCAATGAAATTTCAACAACTCTGTTGATTTTGGTCAGTAAAATTTCACTATATTCCTTGTTATCAATCGCAGTGAAATTTCTAATTAAAAGGTAAAATTATAAAATTAAGAGCCTAAAACATACTTCAACACTATCTTGATTTTTGAGGAAAATTTTAATTAAAGTAATGAAATTTAGCATTTATTATTAAACAGTGAAATAGCTAATCAACATAATTTTCTAAAAAAAAAATTGTTGAAGAAAATTTTTAATTCAATTAATGAAATTTGATCTTTGTTGACTATACTGACTTAAATTCGCACTATTACAAGTCTAAATCTAAAAACGGGTCGTCAACACTAAGTGATCGGTCGTTTTTCAATAAAAAATAAAGAACTAAACAAAGCACTAATTCAGTAGAACAGTGGATTGTCCAGACATCATACCACAAGAACTTTGGGCTAAGTTGTATCAATTTGAGTGGCAATTTCTAATTTAATTTGAAAAAAAGAAGATGAATTGATTTTTACTGAAGAGAATTTAAATTAAAACTAAAATAATTGCGCAAATAAAGAGAATAATTTGAATATGGAGAAAGACTTAGGATTTCGAATCCACTACTAATCTCATATCATGTAATTAAAATATCCAATTCTAGTAAATTGATGGCCCAGATAATAATGATGTATCGTGGCTACAAGCCCCAATATCATTGTTAAGAAGATGAGTATGTGCAAAACGTAGGCACGAATCATCTTCGGTCGGCACGAATCGTTTACACTAAACTAAGGTTGCAGCACGATTTGTCTCTCCCTAAGCATGACTTGTCTTACGATTTGCTTATACAAGAAAATAAAACAGTTGTATGATCATCCATTTTCAATCACATAAATCAAATACATAAATCGAATGAAAAGATTATTTTAATAAAAGATCTAAAAATGATCATATAACGATTATCTAATTCAAAAAAAAAAAAAACTAGAATTAAAATACAAAATTACATGATACTTTATTAGAGTTTCATCTCAATCCTAAGAAAAAAGCTTAGTCGCTCATGGAGAGGTTGAACACTTCGAATGTTGAAGAGAAAGCTATGGATTGATGATTTGCCACTCTTCTCTAGCTTCTAGCTGTCTTCTCTAGGGTTTTAGATCCCAAAACAGGTCCCCCAAAATCTCTTTTTATAGTCTCTAGTCAATTCTGAGTTAAAAACACGTGCACAAATATCGAGGCAAATTCGATTGTACGGAATGGGAATTCCGCTCGTGCGGATTCACTTGAAGGCGAAACATGGTCAGGGTTGTGCAAATTTGTGAATTCCGCTCGTGCAGATTCACTCAGTCATAGAATTTTTGTTCTTTTTGCCTTTTTTTGCGATTCTTTTATCTCCAAAGTGATATTAACCTGAAAAGGAAGAAAAACACTTTATTGTATCAAATATCATAAGTTAAAAGACTAAAAACATAAGATAGAGTCTCAAAATGTAACATTTCGGCTCAGATCACTAAGATCCAGAACTTACTTTCAACCGCAACCCCTATCATCATCATGTATATTAAAATTTATACACAAAAACATCTATTTTGAGGTCGAAGAAGTTGAAAAAAAATATTAGATTTGTTAACATACACATATCTAAACATATAAAAAGAGATAAGAAGATTGAAAGAGACACACTTGTAACTGTACTAGAATTTGAGGTTATTGGCCTTGAATATAACTCCATCGACAAAAGTTTCAAATCTGGACGATGATTACAAATGGCAATAACACAGTTCAAATTTAGACGAACAACAATGATTGTTTGAAATCTTGAAAACGACAGCGGTGACGGAGTTAGATGCAGTTGAGACGCTAGTGGACATTGACGTGCGATCGTTGATCGGATAGAAAGAAAGAGACTGAAAAGAAAACTATGTGTGCGAGAGAGAAATGATGTATGAAAAAATTAGAAAGAAAATTTAGGGTTTATGTGGTTAAAAGGGTATTTTGGATTATATATAGTTTTGTCATTATCCTTTCAAAGTTTTAAATCCTAGGAATTTTAACTATCAAGCCAATTTTTGGTATTCTCAAACTCTTATACAAACATGTATACTTTTTCCTATTTTTTTCTTAATAATATATATATATATATGTTAGATAAAATTATATAATTTTTAAAGTAGTTATTAGATAGCCTCGAAATATCATATGATATTATTTGCATAATATTCCAAACAATGATATTGCAAGAAAATTTAGGGATAGTACGTAAGTGGGTGGTGGAATTGGTCCATCGAATTAGTCGGTCCAATGGACCGAATACTGAGTTATCAAAAAAAAAAAAAAAAAAATCTGAATAGTATAGTGTTAACTTTTCTTTGTTAGCTAGTTAGCTAGTTATGAGTAGGGTTGCAAACGAGCTGAGCTTTGCTAAGCTTGATCTTGGCTTGTTTACTTAGCTCAAACTCGACCTAATAAGTAACTGGGTTCGAGTTCGACTCGCCTCGTTAATATTAATAAAACTCGAATTCGACTCAGCTCGATTTGATAAGATTTTTTTAATATTATATATATATATTATTTAATATATAAATAATATATTTATTATATAATTTAAATAAAGATAAATCAGTTGAGCTTATTCAAGCTCGAGCTCGAACTCGGCCTCGGTTTGTTCGTTTGGCAACTTGAAATTTTAGCTAAAAAAAATCAGAAAGTCACTATAAGTTATCACATTAATCTCTCTATTTTTTACACATATTTTTATAAAAAGTTAAAAAATTACTAAAATAACTTGTTTTCAAACCAAGTCGTTCGAGCTCAAACTCGGCTTGTTTACTAAACGAGTCGAGTCGAACCGAACCCATAATAAGTCGAGCCAAGCCGAGTCTATTCGTGAACAATTCGATTCATTTGCAGCCTTAGTTATGAGACAAAATGACTCACATATGTTTTGTAATTTCTCATTTGTCAGAAGTAACACTTTGTGAGAACACAATGAAATGCTTTGTGTAGATTAAAAGTAGATTTTTTTTTTTTTTTTACATTTTGCCCTTTTGTGTATAAAAAATATGAGAAGTGATGTGATTCAAAATTGGTTAAAAGCTAATTTTTAGCTAGCTTCCCAAATTGTCCCTAAATAAGCTTTTTATAACTTATTTTAATTTGAGAATCTGTATTAGACTGTATTAGTGGAACTTCTGCTTATAGCATATTAAATGAGAAATAATTTAAATAAGTTAAAAAATTAATTATTTAAAAATTAAAGGAATGATACTTTTGACTTTTATTTTTTTTAATTACCAACTTTTAATTTATAATAAATTATACTAAATAAGTTAAATGCAAGCAATCGCTCATGCTATTCTAGAATTACCTAACAAAATTTTCTTTTTAAAAACACTACACCAGATCAGTCACGATAATGAATTGATTTCTCCTTTTTGTATAGTAGGAATATGAACAATTTACCCACCCAAAAATATAGGAACAATTTTCTTTTCCAATCAAACATATTCATTCAACATTCGCAAAGCATTTGGCCTTTTTGAATGTCCGATTATCCTTTTTAAACTACTATATAAAAAAAAAAAAAAATTATATTAGTTGATTCTATAATCATATTTCAGATCAATCACAAACCCTTGTATCTCTTTATATTTCTTAATTATCCAGCACAAAATTATAAATTTCATTCCATCCACCAATCAGATATAGTAACTTGCAGCCCTAGTTATGAGACAAAATGACTCACATATACTTTGTAATTTCTCATTTCTCAGAAGTAACACTTTGTGAGAACACAATGAAATGTTCGGTGTAGATTAAAAGCAGATTTTTTTTTGACTTTTTTGTCCTTTTGTGTATAAAAAATGTGAGAGCTGACATGATTTAAAATT
Source organism: Camellia oleifera (assembly GCA_022316695.1). Lineage (NCBI taxonomy): Eukaryota > Viridiplantae > Streptophyta > Magnoliopsida > Ericales > Theaceae > Camellia > Camellia oleifera. Next base: position 84,691,201 of record CM039306.1, on the reverse strand, counting down.
GGTTAAAAACTAAAAATTATTTTTTAGCTAACTTCCCAAATTGTCCCTAAATAAGCTTTTTATAACTTATTTTTAATTTGAAAATTTGTATTACACTGTTTTAGTGGAACTTCTGCTTACAACATATTAAATTAGAAACCATTTAAATAAGTTAAAAAATTAATTATTTAAAAATTAAAGGAATGATACTTTTGACTTTTATTTTTTTAATTACCAACTTTTAATTTATGATAAATTGCACTGAATAAGTTAAATGCAGGCAATCACTCATGCTACTTTAGAATTACCTAACAAAATTTTCTTTTAAAATAGATTTAGGGATTATTTAGGGTGTCTTAAATAAGTGCACTTCTTATCTTTTTGGACTAAAAAATTAAGGAAAAAAATATGGATGCTTGGGTTAACTTTTTGACTTTTTTATAAAAAAATGTGTATTAAAAAATTGTATAAATTAATGTGTAAGGAAAAATTAGGATTGGAAGTTGTGCAGCTGTAATTTTTGACTTTTGGTGAATAGTAATAATTTTTTAACTTTTTGAATAACTTTTTGACTTTTTATAAACTTGTCAAACTTAACTTTATTGTTAAAAAAACTACACCAGATCAGTCACGATAATGAATTGATTTCTCCTTTTTGTATGGGTAGGAATAGGAACAATTTTCTTTTCCAAACAAACATATTCATTCAACATTCGCAAAGCATTTGGCCTTTTTGAATGTCCGATTATCCTTTTTAAACCACTATATAAAATAAATAATAATAAAAATATAAAAACACTAACAAGAGGTGTGACTAAAAAAAAATTTATATTAATTGGTTTTAGGGTATGATTATATTTCAAATAAATCATTAACTTTTGTATTTTTTTTATATTTTTTAATTATCTAACGCAAAATTGTAAATTTCATTCCATCCACCGGTCACAGTACTACATCTGAGCGACATGTGGCGCGCAGCCTTGAACAACCAATAACTTGTCCAAAGCAAGGCACACCCTTTTCTCTCAAACTTCATCCACACATATCACATTCAAGAGAGAGAGAGAGAGAGACGGGGGTGAGAGAGAGGAAAAAGGGATTAAACTATTAGGGCAAAAGGCAGTTGGGACTAGGAAGAGATTTTGGGTAAAAGGCAGAGCAGAGTGATAGTACTAGTAAGTGAGAGATGACAGCAACATCCTCTTTGAGGCTGCTGTGGTTGCCTCTTCCCTTTGCTTCCTGCCTTTCAGATTCCTCCAATCTTTTCCACACTGCTAACCCTAGCCCCTTCTCCAACAAATCTTCTTTCCCTTCTTCTTCTTCTTCTTCTTCTTCTACATCCTCATCCTCATCATCATCTTACTCTCACAGACGATGTGTTGGACGAAGTAGATTCTTCCACAGCCTATCCAATATCTCTTCAACAAGACAGACGGTATGCCTCTCTCTCTCAGACTAGCATGTATGTATATTTGTGAGCCTATAAATGGTCATCTTTCTTTTGTGCTACTGAGACTTTGGTTTTATATGTTTGAGTGTTTAAGGTACATACTCTTTCCAGATTTGAGCTGGGTTTCTCATGTGTTTTGCAGTGGAAGATTTATTAGTTGTTTTTAATTTGTGATGAAGTATTGGAATGTGGGTTTCTTCTGTTTGTTTGTTTTTGTTTTAATGTTTGGTGCAAGGAGACATAGCCCATTTGATTTTTTTTATTATTATTCTTTTGTTGTTTTTGTTAGTTTTGAAATTTTATTTCTAATTTAGGAGCTTATTTCTAATTTACATTAGGATTCTACAAATTTTTATTTTTTGATGTAAAAGAAAAAGTCATACATAATTGGATGATTGAGACAGCTTATGTGCTGATTTTGTATTACTAAATTTGTTTTTAGATTCTTAAACTTTTTTTCCGGATTTCAATCCTCTCGAAATGGAGAGCCCCATTTCTTAATCAATGACGGATCCACATCAACAAATCTGTATTTTAATTAAAAATGGATAGGCCTTTTAAAACTGGTAATGCCATGGTAGTTGTAGACCTTTGATTTTAAATTGTGATGATGTGTTTGCAACTCTTTCTCTCTCTCGCAATAACTCCTTTTCTCTAAAATTCACAGAGAGAGAGAGAGAGAGAGAGAGAGAGAGAGAGAGTTGATTTGCTAGTTTTTTTACAGTAAAGATGTTGTGGCAAGCATATTTATTAGCAATGCCAATATTCGCAATAGTATCCTATACTAGCTTATGTTGGTGAGTCAGACCTGCATTAAACATTTAATTGCTAGATCCGTCTTAGACATGTAATAACTTCATTGATTAAATGTATCCAAATTTGGTAGTAGATGTATGATTAGTTATAAGTCCCATTAGCCCTGATTTTCTTGTAAGGCCATCACTACAGTAAATGTTAATATTAGGATTGCCCTCATTACACGTGGGGTGTTCTTTAAGGCCTAGAGGGTGGAACGGGATGGTTTTTTATTGTTTAGCAAAACTTTGATGTGATAATTGTCATAATGGAAAAAAGAGCCACTCCCCTACGTGGACTTGACTATGAGCATTGGGGGTGTTGGACCTCCCTAAACCCCAAGTTTTGGGATATTGGGATAAGTATCATAAGTTGTACAGGTTCTTAGACATATCATACACATTTAAATATATTGTTTAAATAAAGTCATTCCCTATAAGGACTTAACTATGTTGTAAGAATAAGAAATCCGTGGATCATTTATTTCTACATTGTCCAATTGCTTTGAATTTATGGCACAGATTGTTTTTTTTGGGAAATGTGATGTGGGTGGCACCAAAAGGGAGTGCGCATATGCTTCTTGTTGATTTTTGAGCATTCGGAGGATCAAAGAAAGCCAAAGTGCTTTGGTCTTGCATTGTCTTTGCAGCTTTTTGGGTTCTAGGGTTGGAAAGAAATACGAGGTTGTTTGAAGATAAGTTTCGGGAAGTGGATTGCTTGTGGGATAAAGTTCGCTACTTAACTTCCTTTTGGGTTTTGGGGAATTTTCTCTTTAAGGGGGTTCCACTTTTTTTTGTTAGTTAAAGATTGGTTGTTGGTGTGTGACATGTAGGTCTTTGCTTGTGATAATCTTGTTAGGGTTTTGCTCTTTGAACACTTATTTTCCGTTTGTAAGAGGATGCGTTATCCTCGTTTCCCCTATTTTGATTTATCAATAAATTCTTTTGTTGTTGATAAAAAAAAAAAATAAATAAATAAATAAAAAACGACTGGACTATGAGCCTTGTTTGCTGGTGTTGGACCTGCCTGAACCCCAAGCTTTGGGATTTGTATCATAAGTTGTAGAGGTTCTTAGAAGACTTGGCTATGAGCATTGGTTGCGGGTAATGGATGGTGTTGGGGACTGGACATATGTTGGTGTTAATGCAGGGGAACTGCGAACTCATGTCTATTTTGATAGCTGCAATTGAAGATGAGTCGAAGGGTTCCATTGATAGAAAGTTCACTCAATCACAAAATGCAAGGGTTGCTTAACAAAGCCCCTTACAAACCAGGTTTGTTGTGCTCTAGTTGCATCAAGTGTTGTTATCATTAGCCACAGAACATGGTTGCTTTATGGAATTAGGTGGCTGTCGGTGGTAGGGAGAAGGGGAGGCAATATATGATGTGGGAGTCTGCTAAAGTGATTGGTGGTGAGGAAGATAATGGTAAGGTCTAAGTAGCATAGACTCAGACATAAACACGTGACACTACATTGTCACGTTGACACATTAAATTAAAAAGAATATAGAACACGACATGTTTGGGACATGTTAAAATTTTATATTTTTATAAATTTATTACATGTGAAATATATAAATAGTTTATTCTAATGTAATGAAAACAAAAAGTAGCACTAATTGAAATTTAAAAGCCATATATATTCCATAACTTGAACATTAAAATATCATTCACATAACATTTACAATCTAAAGAATGCAAAACAGTAGTAGAATATATAAATATACATGATGTATTCATCTTTATGTGTGTTTCAAAATATATTAAGAGTGAATAAGTTGCATTTCAAAGAATATAGAACTTTGTTACTATGAAGTGATTCATTACATTGGTCGTGTTAAGATGATTAAAAAAAGTGTTGCCGAAGTGTCGGCAAAGTGTCCGATATTATGAAATTATATATTTAATTATGACACGTGAAAGAGGTGTCAACCATCGCTTTTTAAGAGTGTCCAATCCAACATGGGTGTCCCACACAACACGCCTACTCTATAGAAGTGTTCGTGCTTCTTATGGTAGGGTTACAAGTGAAGGGTAAAATGGTGAACAAATATTTTTCGTTAATGGTGTCTATGAAATATATAAGTTTATATACTTGAAGGAGCTAGCATGTCAACTTTTAAAATCATTGGGGGGGGGGGGGGGTACCCCGGGGGGGGGGGGGGGGGGGGGGGGGGGGAGATGGGGGGAATTGGGACAAATGGGCTGGTAGCTAAGGGGGGTTACTAAATTGATTTTAGGTGAGATATCATTTTCAATGGGTTTCATAGGGCAAAGATTCGAAATGTTTGGGGCCATCTTTTCAGGTCAATTTTGGCCCTGGTTTGAGTGTCAAAATTTGCATATATATATATATACATAATCGGTGATGTGATACCTTACCCATTCATGACAACATACATAATCAATATGAGCTTTTGTATCGTGTGATACATATCCTTGATCAATACAGTAAATTGATTCGTATCTATTTGCTCACTGATATGTATCTAATATCATACTATTCTACCAACAATGAAAGGCCCTAAAGGACTGTAGACATAAATGAATTAGAAAAACACAAAGTCTTGGTGTGACGTGATTATGACTGACTTTAAGTGTCCAGTTTTGCATTTGTTGTCATATTATATCTATTTGTAACTGATACGTATCACATATCATACAATTCTAACAACAATGAAAAGGCCCTAAAGGACTGTAAGAAAATAAAATGAAATAGAAAACACAAAGTTGGACGTGATTATGACTGAATTTTAATTTAAGTGTCCAGTTTTGCACTTGTTGTCATATTATATTTTGCTCTTAAGAATTTTATCTCAAATATTTTGGCATTATTGTACTTGATTATGATTGAATTTAAGTGTCCAGTTTTACATTTGTTGTCATATTATATTTAGCTCTTAAGAATTTTATCTTAGATATTTGGCATTATTGTACTTGTTGTCTTATCTCTTTTGAAATGTATACATTGAATCGTAGGAGCATTGCTACTAGCACAAATAGTTCTGTACTTGTGTATTTAATTTTTATTTATTTTTATGTTTTTCAAATTTTAGTTTCTTTCACATGTTATTGATTTGGTTGGATACATTGAATTGTAGGAGCATTGCTATATGTTCTCTATTTTTTCCCCCCCAATTCTAGTTATTCACATGTTGCTGCTTTTTGTTGCATATTATGAATTAGGCAATTGGAATAAAAATCTTCTCTTAATTATGTTGTCATAAACGAACTTTTTTTGAACATGGTGGACATGTTATCCTTGGACAAAAATGCCAGTGTCACTTAGTTCATTCTGTTTATTGGAAATCTAGGCTGTAGTTTATTTCTCTCTGCAGATCTGAAAGGATATTGAATTTTGATGCATTCAGATGTTGTAGCCTGAGTTTAGATATCTTATTTTAAGGATTACTGTATCGAAATTAAGTTTTGCCCTTGTCTTGGATTTGATGCACTTGTAACAAGGTATCGTCAATGGAAGAACCAGAATAATTTTCTATTCTATGAATGTGATTGGTTTAATGGGTTATGACAGTTTTTCAAAATGTAAAACTCAAATAACAACAATCATAGGTTCCAAAGGCTTTATATTATCCATGCTATCATAATAAGCGAAGGGTTATTATTTTCTCTCATGGACTCTTTATAAATCACAGAAAATTACCAAATGTCATTGTTGTAATTTGTAACCGCTCTCTCTATCATGACAACCCTACATTCCTTGCTGATGATAATCCCACATCTATTTGATTATATATGAATAAAATTCTTAGAGGACATAGGAAATTGCAAAAATGATGTTTTAAAGAGACCATTATTCAAATGGTAAACTAGAGTTGACGCTGCTCTCCTTTATTTTCTCTTCAAAAGTTTGCCTACGGTAATTGCCTTCATGATTGTAATTGCCTTCGAGGTTTTAGACTACCCTATTGCACAGCTCTTACTTCCTTTCATCGTTGAAGGTTAAATTAATAGCGGAACAAACGAAAAAAGCCACTTTAAATTCACTACATTCCAAAATGACCTTTTTCAAGACACAAATCCTGCCTGCTTAGACCATGGCAGTTTTTATGTGTTTCCTATTGTTGTGAAATTGAACTCGTCTTTATGTTCATTTTTGCGCGTTGGTTTCACTAATGATTTACTAGCAGGGGCCTCTGTTTTTATGTGCTGGTATAGTGGCTTTCTGGATGTTCCAAACGAGAACAAAACATTGGTAGTGGGAGGAATGAAGATGAAATCACCTTGCAGATGTTGGGTTCTGATGAAGAAGTCACCACTCAGATTCCAAACCAAGCACAATCTGTTGTAAAAGGATCGGGGGAAGTTCTGGTTATCAGAATATAAACCTGCTCCTGATGTAGATTATCTGCAGGTTTGTCATCTTCTTGAACCACAATTTTTGAATTGTGCAATGAGCCTTTCCCAAGAGTTATTTTAACCCCTGGCATCATGGTTTAAGAGACCAACAGGTAGCACTTTGTCTACGAGGCCAATGGGATGATTTTTACTTTATTAACTTTTTGGAGGAGCCATCTATTTTTTGTATGAATGTTTAGAGAGTTTTCAGAAGCATATGACAATACTGTATGCAAGTTTATTTGTGGAAGGTATTGTAGATCAAAATCTATGTTTGTTAGGCTGTGTGCTCTTGGTAGATTTTAAGCTCAGGCTGAGCTGCAACTTGCAAGCAGTCTTTTAACTCTATTTATGCTGATTAAAATGGACAGCAGCATTTGGTTTCTACTACTGGGTATAGATTTTCACTTTTAATAGTTTATTTGGAAAAATCTGAGTTCAATTTTATTATTTTACTCAAGACTCTTGAAAGATTTGCTTAGAGTCGCCACCTAACATAGAGTTTGGGTGTGTTAGGCCACCTGAAAAATAGATTTTTTAATGAGCCAGTACTTTTATATTTTCTGTTTACCAATGTGTTTTATTTTAACGACTCTTATTAATGGTCTGCATGGATTGTAGGCATGTGCTTGTATATAAATCAATATTTTTCCCCTTTTTTGTAGGAGTTACTAGCAATTCAACAACAAGGGCCAAGAGCTATTGGTTTTTTTTTGGGACACGGAATATGGGATTTATGCATCAAGAACTTATTGAGATTCTTAGCTATGCGATGGTTATAACGGTATAATGCCTCAACTTCTGTTTTTTTTCCGAGGACAGTTGGTTCCTATTGTGCAGAATGAGACAGGACATTTAGTCAGTGCTGGGTCTCTCCTTTGCATGTCAATGTCACATTGTGTGTTGTAGATTGTGGATGTTCCTAAAATTTCTCCTCTTTTCTCTTTGCTTACAGAAAAATCACATTTTTACATCGGTGCATCGGGGACTAATGCAGCTGTTATTAGAGGTGCTTTAAAGGCAGAGAAACCAGAGCTACTTACCGTGATATTTCCTCAAAGTTTGAAAAAGCAACCTCCTGAGAGCCAGGAATTGCTTGCGAAAGTAAGAATCTGGTTATTATTTTTCTTTTGCTTCGTACTCCTTGTAATGGATTTGGAAATTAGTATACATTTGTCATTTTGCCACTATTTTCTCATCAATCTTTTATTGTTGAAAGTTATTAACGGGGAGTTCAGTAACATTTACAATTTATTGTTTGTTTTATTTATTTACTGATAACCAAAACAAAATCCTGTTTGGTGAACACAATGTTTCCAAAAATTTGTTTTGAAAACAGTGAGGGGAGTGGCCGGAGGGGGATTGCTGGTGGGAGGTCGATGGGGGTTGACGGTGGGAGTGTTCAGAGGTGGGTGGAGGGGGAGGGAACGAATTTTTTTTAAAATGAAACAGGGTACAACAGTATTTAGTTCTTTTAAGCATTTGATAAATTTTGAAATCTGTTTCCTTTTTTGTGGAAATGAAAACAGACACCAAGCAAGTTTTTATTTTCAGTTTGGAACTTTTTTAGTTTTGTGTGTAAACATAAACTTTACTAAATGGGCCATAACTATTACATTTTACTGTCTTCCATTTGACATTTTCATTCTGTAAGTACTATATTTTGTCTTGCTCCAGATGTTTGTGTATTTCATGTTCTGTATGTTATTATTACTATTATTTGGTTGTTGATTATGTATTCTGTTCATAAGAACTGCCTTTATGACCATTAAAAACTATTTTACACTGGAACACTTCCCCAACCCCACAGCCACCCAAAAAAAAAAAAAAAAAAAAAAAGAAAAAAGAAAAGAAAAGAACAGAAAAGGAGGGAAAGGGGGAGATGAGGAGAGGGGGAGAAAGAGGTTCTTTGGAAAAGGGTTGTTTTATTGGAAATGTTTGTTTGTGTTTTTCTCCTTGAATCCATACAGAAAAAAAAAAAAGAAAAAAAGAAGTTTTTCTAGAGGTATAAATATCATTTTGTCTTATTAAGGAATACCTGGAAGATCAGGCATGAAGTATGGAATTTTTCTTGCTGAGGAAACTATTAACCTCTAATAAAATTCATCATATTCTAATGACAAAACTATTTGAGTTGAAAATGATTTCAACATCCAGCCAAAAGTTTATGCTCTTTACAACAGAAGAATGAACATTGGATGGTTTAGTCAGTTTGGGTATTTTACATTGAGCAGGGTCTACTGCATTTTGGACATTGATGCTGAAGTTGGGATCTAAATTGTAGAGTATGGCTTCTAGTTCTTGGCCAATCTTTCCCTTTCTGAACTTATTGTGTAGTCTTGGTACAGTGATTATTTATGTAGCTATGTGATAATTTGTTGACACATGATTATTATATGGTTATCATTTTCCACTTCACATGAACATTGACTATATGGTCAGTGAAGTGGTCAATGAAAAGGATTCTTGCAGCTGGATCACTGGTCATTTGGATGGTTTGGATGCTTGAGCATTTACCTTTCTTGTGGTTGTAAAACGAGGCTTATTAACATATTCCTTAGATGAGGAATCCCTGTAAGCTGTGTGGACTGGCGGTGATAACAAGAATTGAAACCAATGCTTGATAGTGTCGTCCTGGAAATGTTCCTAATTCAGTTAGATTCTTGATGTGTAATGATAAATCTGAAATATCTTTTGGGGTATGGTAATGTTAACTATTTCTTGGATTTGCAGGTGAAGAATGTAATAGAGAAGCCTCAAATAATGATCATCTACACTTTGATAGAAGCCAGCAGGTTAGTGAAAAAGGGCTGCTAAAGAGTTTATCTCTCTCTCTCTCTCTCTCTTCAATGCTTCCAAGATCTGGTGCATCTATTTTGCTTATATATTAACATCTACAGAACTATCTCCATGTACATTGGCAGCTGCCACTTGTTCTTGATGGCACTAGAAATATGTCCTTCCCTAGCAAAATCTGTGCCCGTTTGCGATGAACATTTTTCGTAGTTTGAACTTTTAAGTTTCTGACTTCGTACGAGAAAGTGGCATTTCATTTTGCTCCCTCTTTTGTCTTTGATTTTAATTTGATTTTCATTTTACAAATCAAAGCAAAAAGATAATACGACATTGTGTTTGGGATAGAGTTCTTTGGATATTTTAGTAGTTGTGAGCTGTGATGTTTATCGAAGTCCAACTAAGTTGTCTTATGAAGTATGGGTACTTCGAAAAAACATTTTGCACCTGTACGGGGTATTAGTACTTTTCATGATAATTTGTTTACGTATTGGATACCCAAAACAGATACCCAAATTCCTCCCCTCCTCCCCCCCCCCCCCCCCCCACCCCCCCCTTAATATATACCTAGGTCGTACCTTAGTTAGAATATATATTTTATTTTATTTATACAAAGATGATGTTAGTTTAATTAAACTTATTCTATGCTTAGCATGATTTTTAAAGTAAACTTTGGTTTGTAGGTTCTTTAATATAATGATATTTATGTTTTACACTAAAGGTGGTTTTGAGATTGGGTCTTAACTAACTAAACCATTTAACTAATTTTTGAATTTCCTCCAAATTAAAAATAATTTTTTTTTTTTTATAAATGTTCCCAGCCATACCCATACCTTCTTATTTTATTTTAGAATTTTATCGTATGAGTGTACCCTTAGGCCATGTTTGATTCACCCATACCTTCTTATTTTATTTTAGAATTTTATCGTATGAGTGTACCCTTAGGCCATGTTTGATTCATAAGACTAATAGTGAAGTATTAATAATCCTATTCAAATTAGTGTGGTATACACTATCCAATTGGATTAATAGGATAAATTATCCATTGGATTAATAATCCCACCCCTACCCCATTACTAATAATCTTACAAATTTGTTGGATTAATTATCCATTGGATTAATAATCCTAAATCAAAATATTAAAACAAACATAGGATAATTGAGTTCACGGATTAATAATCTCAATTCCATACTCTAATCCATCCAATCAAAACATACTCTTAGTGTATCAGCGCTCATACATGTGCTTCATGGTTCTATATACATCAGCTGAGAAATTTAAACTGTTGATGAGCCAATTTCTGTATAGACTGTTTTGAGTTTTCATTTGAAATTGCCCAAGCTCAGAACTTAGCTCAAGAATGATCTAACTAACCACAAGCTCTGGCTTTGCATGAGAAACCCCAGACCCTTGAAAAGCCAATCCAAAATGGTATAATGGAGCAAATTGGACATGGGGAGCCTACACCTCATGTTGTACCAGCTTTCTTGTCCCGGCTAAATTTGATCTTTTACTGGCTTTTACTGTTGTTTTGCTTGCTTCATTGGCTGAGGGTAGGAATGTAAGAAAATTGAAAAACTGACCAAACCGGCTATATTTGGTTTGTTTTTTTTAACAAGAATTGGTCTGTGGGGTTTTTAAATTTGATTTTTTTTTTCAGTTTTCGGTTCGGTATTGGTTCAAGCATCTTGTGCATTAATTAAAACCGAAACCGATCACTTCAACATATATTGTATTTAATATATATATATAATCTAATAATGTAATGATATTAATAAGTATAATGAATTATTAACCTTAATTAATTAACCTTATTATCTTTATGACTTAAGTTATATACTCTTAGGCCAAGTTTGGGAAGTGTAAAAAAAGTTAAAAAGTTACCTCAAAAAGTTAAAAAGTGATCACTATTCACCAAAGTCAAAAATTACGGCTGGCACAACTCCCAATCCTAATTTTCCCTACACACTAATTTATACAATTTTTTAACACATTTTTCTATAAAAAGTCAAAAAGTTAACCTAAACATTCATATTTTTTTCCTCAACTTTTTAGTCTAAAAGGACAAAAATGCACTTATTTAGGACATCCCAAACAACCCCTTATTATATATAATCTGCTCATTATTTTTGAGAACCTTAATTTTAAACTCTTTTTTTGTTTTATTTTTGTGTAATTTAGGAATTGAAAAGTACTCATTAAATGATGGATTAAATATGTTTGAAATGGTTGACAAATAATTAATTTAATGTTTTTATATAGATTAGTGATTATATTTAAAAGTGTCTCAAGTTTGAAAGGTCTTAGACCGATTAAATGGCACTGAACCGAATCGTTTCAATTGGTTCGGTTTAGTATGATTTGATGGGAGAAATGGTCTGCATCGGTGCTTAAAGTAATAAAATTTACGTTATCGGTTCGGTGAAATTTTTATTTAAATATCGTCTATACCGTACATCCCTAGCTGAGGGTAATAACTTCATTTGAGAGCTTTGTTGGATTCACCCCTCTTGTTTACATGTTCAACACTACATAAATTGGGTGAACTTTGCACATCACTTGTGACTTTTGTTATACATAAAGTTGGAGACCACGTTATCTATTGAGCTTGATTGATGTTATCTCTTCTACAGTTGATTTGGAGGGTGATGTTAATTTTTTGATTCATGATTGTTATTGTGAAAGTGCAGGCTATGTAACATGGACATCATTTCACATGTTCAGCAAGTCATTTGCTTCGCATTCCATGATAGCAAATTGCTTATGGATACATGTCAAGAAGCTAAGAATCTCAGAAAGATTGTAACGCTTTTCTATCTGGACTAATGAGGAGCGCTGACTTCGTCCATCTGTGTCTATATCCATTGTTTGGGTAGAGCTTTTCTATTTATTTTTTTTTGGCAAATTAGATGGAACAAAAACATGTATTCATGATCATTCTATGCAGATTGAAATATTGACTATAGAAGTTCAATTGGAGGTGTTCATCGAAGGAATGAGAGAGGAAGACTTATTTTTTATTTTATTTTTGTTGATACTGGTTCAATTTTAATAAAAATGATTAGTCAATAGGAGAAATGGATAATTATTAAAGCTTTGCTGCCCTTTGCATATATGGATGCATCAAACACCTTTTTTAAAGTGGAAAATATTCAGTTTTGAGTATTATATTATCATTTTTTTTCATTTTGGCCAAGTTTGGGAAGACTAAATAAGTGTACTTTTTGTCTTTTTGGACTAAAAAATTGAGGTTGAAAATATGGATGTTTGGGTTAACTTTTTAACTTTTATGAAAAAATGTGTAATAAAAAATTGTAAAAATTGGTTTGTAGAGGAAAATTTGAATTGGGAGTTGTGCAGCCGTAATTGTTGACTTTTGGTGAATAGTGTTAACTTTTTAACTTTTTGAGTAACTTTTTGATTTTTTTGAGAGTATCCAAACTTGGCATTTGATTACAGAAAAGTTAAAACAGTGAGAAAAAAAAATCAATTTGGTTCATATTCTAGGTGTGGTATGCTTGAATGAATCTGGGCAATACATTGATTTATATGTGCATTTTGTGTGTGTGTGTGTGTGTGTGTGTTTTTTTTGTGGGCTCACATAGCATTGTTATTTTGATTAAAGGGTAATTACAATGTTCCTTTTGTTTGGAACAGTTTATTTTGGTGAATAATTTTTTCTGTGGAAAAAAATTTAGATATATATATTTTTTTAATGTATGGTTACTGGTGGATGTGGTGGGATGGTGAGCAGGGATGGAATTAGGATTTTATTATCGGAAGAATCAAAAGAAAAATAATTTTTAATAGGATGAATAACGTTTTTTTTTTTTTTTTTTAATATGTAAAATAGAAAGAGAATTTAAGATGGAAGAAGAAGAAGAATATATATTTTTTAATAATGGGAGATCATTTTATATATAAAATTTTATATTTTAAAAGTTCTATGACAAATAATAATATTCGAAAAAATTGAAAAAAACAAGGGTTATGGCCTCTCATAATCTTTTTCCAATTTCACCCCTAATGGTGAGCTTATGGGAAGTGGTGGTGTGCTGGTGTGTCGATGGAGATGGTGGAAAGGGTGGTGGTGAGTTATAGTAGTGCAGTGGCGATGGTTATAGTGGTGGCGATGCAGTAATGTGGTAGCACGGGTAAGATTGTCTTTCAAAATTAGAAAATATTTTGTCTCAGTAAGTTTGTTTTTTGTTAACTGAAGAATTTTTTTTCCGTTTGACTTTCATTGCCTGTTA